>QKQZ01021925.1:0-11161 GCA_003595255.1 Solenopsis fugax | reverse complement strand
GCCACCGCCGCCGCCACTTCCACCGTAATAATCGTGTCCGTATCTCGGTCTGTCGTCCCATTCAAATCGCATTCTTTTCATGGGTGGCGCCATGTCTTGGGATCTTGTAGGGCTGTATCGATCACGTCCTCCGCTTCCACCGCCTCGATACTCCCGATAATCCGGACGTTGTCTGGGACGGCTGGACCACTCTCTATAAGAATCACTATCAGTGTAACTAGAATAGCAACAGTAACAAAAGACGTAACAAAAGAAAATAAATTATACAAGTAGCTTGTATCAAGATAATTCTTTTCATTAAGCATTTCTTTTTCATGTGACAAAAGAAGAAAAATATAATAGATCTTTAACAGGTCGTGTATTATAACAGTAAAAAATTTTATTTCTATAAAACGTCTACAACTACTGTAAGGCATGTGTACCTGTCCACCCAATCATCACGTCTGCGATCATCCCTGCGGTCCCGTGAATACGATTCTGTCCTTTCACCTCTAAATTTATCACGCCTCTTTCTGTCGTATTCATCATCGGAGTCTGCCATCTTCGCAATGTATTAAAACTTTATATCTGGAAAAATGCTTGATAAGGTGTTTAATTGATACATAAAGTGATTCAAGCGTTTGAGACTTAAGTGATTCCTAAACGCTCAAATTATCGTACAATATTGTTGATAATTTGGAGGCTGTATTGAGTTCCTTTTGCATGTTTAGAGGATTATTATACATTATTATTGAGTATTTAGGGGCCGTTTTAGGTTAGGTGCAAAGTTGTAACGTAAACTAATATGAATATGAATCTTTTCCTACGAGGTCTGGATAAGAGAATCGGCAACGATTGGAATTTTCTTCCGTGCGAGCGAGTATTTAAATTCTCCGACACTATTAAGACGTTAAAATCGAAGAACCGCCCATCCGGAAAGGACGCGATAGGAACAGCCATAGTCATGCTCTAACGTGTTCTGCCGTTGCGTTTCATCCGGCGAAAACAGCCGTCGCGTATAATAAAAGAATGTGGAATGTTAAATGGCAATAATTGATTTTTTTACTTACGTCGTAGTGTTACTTGACGATGAAAGCGAGCGAAAAAAACCACTTAAATAGGTGAACACTTGTGAACTCTCAAGAACACTATGGAACACTCTGCGTCGCCCAGTCCGTCTACGTACGTGAACATTGGCGCTAACTTGCGCTAACTAGCGCTACAGTCCGCTACTCCGCTATCGATTCGACTCTCGCGTCTCGTATCGACACAGTTGTATGAACGCGGGAAATTGAAACTTTTAGATTGGCGCGAAAGTCGGGCGGAGCATGTGGGTACTTGAAGCAATTATTGTTAAAATATTTAAGGAAAATATATAATATCGGAAAATATACAATTATTTATTACAATACTGATGTGCAGTATGTACAAAAATTTTGCAAAAATTTAATACTGGAAGATGATTAATTATTTGCTATTTTACTTTTTATTTATTATTATTATTTTTTGGATACTAAAGTTCGAGGGGGTAACCACTCTTGAATTCCTTGAAGANTTATTATTTTTTGGATACTAAAGTTCGAGGGGGTAACCACTCTTGAATTCCTTGAAGATCAATGAAGTCCGGTATAATTTGATGAATTTCATGTGTTATACCATGAATTTTTGGCTTTTATAACGAATTTTTGGTTGAAATCAGTTACTAAAGAGAGATTTTTTGACCTTTTCTTTAGAAAGATCTCTTAGCAATCGTAATGAATTCCAATGAATTCCGACGAAAGTCCGATGAAGTCCATTGAAGTCCGCAGTCCAGTGTACACCTATTTTCTGAGTGATTACCCCCTCGCTAAAGTTCTTAAAACACAACAGATAAAGACTTGACATTCAAAATCAAATCAATAAAAGACAGCAAATAACCCAAGCTGAATAACGAGTCACAATAATGTCAAAATAACATCAAAGTGAATCGTGATTGATCGAAAAGTGATTTTTTTTGCAGTCACATTAACATCATTTTGACGTTGTGATGACTCCCTGTTCTGCTTGGGAAGTATCAAGCGCAAGTACCAATGTGCAAATTATATTTCATACATCCTTTAAATTAATATACATCATCTGAGTCCATGCATCTACGTACGTTTCGGTTCCCTTTTGAACCATTTTCAGCGCTTTACAAATATAATTTAAGCTCTGGAACTTTTATAATATAAGAACTTACTAAGAAACCTCCTTTACGTCCCTTGCCTGGCCGACACTTGTTGCGTGTTGATGTTCAAAGTTGTTAAGAATTTGGAAACCAGCAATCAAAACTGAATGGCAACGGTAACATAGAATACGATATTTGCCGAACAAAAGACGAAAGCTAGCCTCAGTCAATAATAGTTACAAAATAAAATTCTCCAAAAAACTGTAACAAATGAATAGCTTAGAATCAGTGAAAAATTCTACATTCTTTCAAATATTAAATCGAAGCAGAATTAAAACGTGATCAATCAAAACGATGTTTCGAGATGAAAATAATTTGCGCACCGGTATCTGCGCTTGACTCTTATTTGCTGTCTTTTATTGATCCAAAGTTCTCAGTTTTATACTAACTGTACAGCGATTTACATTTACATTTTATTTACAATACATATGTACAATTTACCAAATATTAATACGCTATTACATATTATTATATTAATATCATACGCAAAATCAAACGCATAAATTTTTAAGCACATTAATCTTTCATATTAGTATATATCTAAGCCTAATTCTAAGAAATTAATATTGTATTTTCGTGTAATACGCGGTTAAAACCATTTTATATAAATACTGCAGAATTTTTATAAAAAACAAAATACATTGACATTCTAGACGTCATATTGGATAGATCTAAGAATAGATAAAACAGATCTAAATTTTTTAAATCTTTTTCATTTTCGGCATAAAGTCGATCGAAATTTGAACTATATTACTGCTTATAATTATATTAATAATTGTGAAAAAGGAGATCTTTAAATCTGTAAAGACTATTAAAAAGAAGTTTAAAATTCGGATCGACAAAAATATCAAAGGTGAGACGGTCTATGTCAGTCTCAGCGGATTTTAGTGCTGAATAATAATTTTTACAATCCAGTCTGTGCAAACTGCACGCCGCATATTCGCGCTGAGGTGTTATTTTTTCGCAATAAATTCTTTACAGTTTTTGCGAGAAGGGGGGAATCTTATAGATGCTTCTTAGTATCAATACTATTAAATTGCTCGTCAATTTAATTTGTGATATTACGTATTGCGGTTTCATATAATAACTGTGTTTCAAGACCGATGCTAAGCTCAACATAGTCTCACCTTTATGTTTGACAATAAAAAAAATAATATGTCAGGAAAAATCGTGTTTAGTCGCAGGTAAAACAGGACTTTAGGATCTCCTATAATAGAATATATATATTCCTTAATAATCAAAATAAGTTATTAATTAGTACTAAATTGGTAAATTTCTACATGGCTGTTTAAGAATTTAAGATTAATCCACATAAAATGTGATTACGTTTTTTTTTTTTTGTTAAATTTTATTTTATTATTGAATTCACTTTGTTTAGTTCGTTCCTTAATTATATTAAAATGGTCTTAATATATTTATCCAAAATATTAGTTGCGATAAATGAATAAAGACAAGGCTGTTTTTCTTTTGCATAGATTATTAACTATGACATGACATTCATCGTTATTTTTAAAAATTTTTTAGTTGTAATGTAATACCGTTTTGGCACTCGTTAAAAAACGTAAGGTCATTTTTTAGAAAATTATATTTAATATGTAAATTATATATAATATATATATGATTAATATTTATATTTCTATAAAATATTAAAAAAAATTATATCTCCATTTGAAGCAATTAAATTATATTAGCAGCAAACATTAAAGGATTAAACTTGAGACTCAAACTGGAAACATGCATCATTTTGTCAAAATTACTTATTCGTAAAATAGAATTTTAGAAAGTATATCGCAATTGTGACGTGACAATTAAAGCTTTCTTAAGAGAATGACACAGTAATCATCTTAATTTGACAGATAAATTATTAGGTATTTGCGGCAGTATCCTCTAAGATTATCCTGCATCCGGTATTGCATGAATTTCGTTGATCGTACGATTAATCTGTTAACACGGATGTAACACGCGGTAATAATAAGAAAATTGAAATCTTCATTTATATCGTCGATAACATCTTGGCGTGCTTCAGCATTATACGATGGTAGGTGGGATTTGTGGCCACGTATTTTTATACCCTGTGTTTTTTCCCCAATTATACGATTGTACTTTAGCATCCAGGATATCAGCACATAGAGGAAAGAGATGTTACAAACATTTTAAAAATAATATGCACATACACAATCTCGGATTCATTATTATTATTATTACTATTATTATATACAAGATTAAGTAAGTTAATATATTTTTTAAAATTAAATTAAATTAAGGTTAATATGGCTTATAAAATTAATTTTGTCCATATAAATTAAATTTATTAAATTAGAAGTTCGTAATTTTTTAAAGTTAAGTTACTGAAAACGATTATAATATGGATCCTAAAACAAATTTAATATTTTATTTGTAAATTAAGTTCGTGTAAAATAACAAAGAAATATTTTTTTTGATGAAAATGCATTTTTTCTTTTATAAGTTCTTTTGATGAAATAACAAAGAAATATTTTTTTATGTGGGAATGTATTTTTTCTTTTATAAGAGAGTTCTTTTTTGGCTATTAAAATAAATTTTTAAACTAGGAAAAATGTTAATAAATTAAAGATTGTATTTCAAAAATAATTAGTTAAAGTTAAAAATTAATTCATTTAAAATTAACCAAGTTGAGTTAAAATTTATTATCTTTTTAACTTTATTATTTAACTTTCAACTTTAATAAGTTACTATTTAACCCTATTACTACACAATAAATCACAATAATTTCGCTTTTGTTCTCTTTCGTGCGTGCATACCGATCATGAGTAGTTTTTCGATATTTATGTCATCTAAGTTCGCACACACAATACAAAAAGATTCTCGACGTATTTATTGAAACGCATTCCACATAATCCGCGATACTCTAATCTATAAATCGTGGGAGTTGTGTATCGATGAATAGAAAAATGGATGCGAGCGCGGCATTAATGGAATGGATATGACAATAAATTTGCACTGGATCTTCTAAGAATAGAAATGATCTGACGAACAAACATCGATGAAATAAAACAATTGCGTTTGAAAGAAGCGAATTTAATGATCATTATCTCTATAAGAAGTCGTTAAAATCGGTCAGTCGAATTTTGTGTTGATTATTATTTGCACGAGAATTGCAACTGCAATTTACGCGTAAACGTACACCACACTGTAATCGACTATAATGTCGGTGTATCTTTTGAAGTAATAATTTGATAATTTCAGTACATCAAAGCTGCAACATGCAATGAAGACAATTTGTGATTTATGATTAGGTTTAGACACGATACTTTGTAAGTTGCGTTTTAAACAATGGAAAAATCATGAGTGATCGTTTATTTTATCGAACAGCGTTAACAAATATAAAGTTATATAATGATGAAAATGTAAGATTTTAATAATAAAACATCTTCAAAATTGAAATAGAAAGCAAAATGTATTAATATTAAGTTGACTTTATATTAAATATATTTTAGATGACGTATATATTTTATCTTAAAATTTAGGATATAAAATTTAGAATAAAATTTTTAGTTATATAATTCTATATGCCGTATATTACGAAAAACATTTGAAAAATAAAAAAACACATATTGACAAAATATACTTTAATATAAAAATATATAAAGGTTATTCCATTTGATCATGTTGCAATTAACAACAGCCAGTCACAACGCAATTTTTGTCTTAGAATAGACAATTAAAATACTTTATATTAAATTAGCCAATTAGCGACACAGGCAATCAGGTGCCACCCGATATATAAAAATACAAATAAAATTTTATTAACTGTGCAGCAATTATGTAGCAATTTATGTAATAGATAATTGTGTCTAAACATTCATTATATGTCTGCATGTAGACATAGATATTTATCTGTTAAATAAATTATCATATGATTTATGTGATAAATTCATTCTAAATTCACGATAAATATAAATCATCTAAAATGGATACAAGTGGAGATTTTATTGATATTTTTATTAATTTTATTGATTTATTAATATTTATTGATACTGTCAGTTATTACAATTTAACATCTAAATTTAATATCAAGAACTTTCAACAAATGATTTTTTTTAGAAGGAAAAAATTATATTATTTTTTACTAACAAATAATTATTCAAAAAATATTCGAATTTTTTCGGAATAAACAGAAAATAATATAAACAGATTATACATAATTAATTATAATGAATAAATTACTAGATTATAATTAATTTATAATTAATATATTATAATTAATTAATCAAAAATATTTACATATATGATTAATTTAATTAATTAATTACATAAATACTGTTATTTATATTAAGAATACTGTAAGACGAATAAGATTTCGAGAGCCTCTTGTGCGAGATGAGTACAAAACGCGCACGGATTCACAACATTCATGACATGCCATACAGGATGCGTAAACGTGACAAGCATTGAAGTCTCTCGGGGAAACTCCTAAAGAACGATGACGCAGTCATCTCCGGCTGCGATGGACCGTTTCAAACCAGTCGTGTCGTTTTTGCTACATCGCACCTGCCGTTTCTATTAGCTCGTTCGTCTGGTGATAGTAAATAGTAGAAACAATAATTACTCATTGTCCGACGATGTACGAATGGCTGTGGATGCGCCATCGACGGATGCCACCTTCGTGGATCGCTCGCGGCATTCGAATCCGCGCGGTGTCCCTTTCACCGCTGGGGGTATCCTTATATATATACGAGCTTTCGGTCAGGATACTCTCGGCAATGGACCGGCAATCGACGCCGCAGTGCAAACAAAGCAACCGGTAAAGCAACATTCGCAAGCCGGCCTCCGCCGAGATCGCTGAGATGTGGACCCGCAGTTTGAAGTGTTCTCCGGTGGTGCTTTTCGCGTGCGCGTTTCTCGCCGGCTCAGGTAGTCTCCCACACGCCGCAAAAATCTATTTTAGTTTCGCGTAAATATTTGTTACTCAACTCAGGCGAATCATATTTTTCAAAATATTAAAACGATTGCATGTGCTCTTTTTTGTATTAAAATAAATTAATGTTATAATATTCATCTATTTATTAAGATTTTATGCTGACAATTTTGTTTGTCTCTTCTTTTGTGTTAAGTGACATAAATAGGAAAAAATATTAAACTGTAAATATAAATTAAGAAAGAGAAACGTTTTAAAACCGAACAGCTTTTGAACGAATAATATTAATTCATCATTAAAAATCAATTACATTGATAATTATCAATATTTGAAATAAATATAATTAATAATTAATGAGTTTGTACAATAATATAATTTGTAATCGCAAAGCTACTTACAAAAGAATACTTTTTGTATTGATCAAATTTAATTTCAATATATTATTATGTTTGTTAAAATTATAATGATAAACTGGTATTGTTTTAAATTTCAAGTGCACGTGCAACAAGAAAGGAAATAGCGGCGTCTTTAGTATGTATATTAATTCTTGCTTTGTGTGCAATGCAATGAAATCATCTTTATAAATAATATCGGATGTCTCATCTCTTTGGTGTCATTGCGTCATAATCATATATATGGTTGTTGGCCTACCTGTGGAGGAGTACAACCATTTGCAAGTGCATTGTGAAATATTTTGTTACAAATTATTGAAAATTTACAACCTTCGTCCAGAAAGTATCGAAGTAGAATTTATTACGGACAAATGAGAAATATCTGGTCATTTCTCTTTCCGTGAGAATAAAGTAAGCTTATTCTGCTACTGCGGTATACAATTTTCGACGTTTAACACGCGATTATTCTACATGAGAAT
This sequence comes from Solenopsis fugax, assembly GCA_003595255.1. Taxonomy (NCBI): domain Eukaryota; kingdom Metazoa; phylum Arthropoda; class Insecta; order Hymenoptera; family Formicidae; genus Solenopsis; species Solenopsis fugax. The sequence goes on along the minus strand of QKQZ01021925.1, from coordinate 3,208 downwards.
ATTTCAGAGGCGTTAATGAATGTACATACATAGAATGAATATTAAGTGCGTGAAGTTTACAATCTGTCAGCTGTAACTTTTACATATAAAAGTCCGAATAAATAAGAAAAAACAAATAACTAAACGTAAAGATGTATCCACGAATCCACGCACACCATAATTTAAATTTTTAACACTGCTAAAAGTGCCTTTTATTTCTTTTTTTAGGTACTGTATTGATCGGCGCACAGGATGGAGCCGGTGCATCTGCGTTAAGCAGCGATAGTGCGCCTGAACACGTAGAAAATATTCCTGACGCGCGTGATAGACATAAGGGAATTCGCAGCTACGACAGCACCGGTTTTCCCCACGACAACAACGCTAATCGTGGTGTAAAATCTTACGGCACGCCTTCGGGACACGGCGCCAGTCATGATCACGGAATAAAAGAGGGAGGTCACGGCTATAATAAGAACGGTGATCCCTGCTCTAAATGCAAATGGGAGAACGACGATTATTGGGAACGGGATGAGCCGGAGGAGGAGGGGGATGAAAACGATGGAGCTGAATGCGATGATGGTCAATACAGGCCCGAGCACCACGGTCCTGGTGGAGGACACAAATCAAGACCGCGTCCATCCGGAGTGTACAAGACGGGACCTACTGACGTTTACGGAGCCGGTAGCCCTGACGGTCCTCTAGGCGGTGTCAACTATCCGACAGGCTCAGGACATACGAGACCAATCAATGATTATGTAACAACGCCAAAATCTGTCACCGGCTGGAGTACTGGCTCTCCGTCGAAGCCTACTTGGAGCGGTGGACGTGGCGACAGATTTCCTTCTTCACAGAGACCAGGTGCATCTGTTCCGAATTTCGATGCAACTTCGAAACCTGGACAAGAATGGAATCAATTCCCAAGCAGTCCTTCTTCCGCGGTACCACATGCAGGAAGTGGTATATCTCCTCCAGGTAGTTATGGAAATCTACAGGAAAATCACAGGCCTTATGGCCAACCTGCACCACATGCAGGAAGTGGTATATCTCCTCTAGGTAGTTACGGAACTCCACAGGAAAATCAAAACAGGCCTTATGGCCAACCTACACCACATATAGGAAGTGGTGTATCTCCTCCAAGTTATGGAAATCCACAGGAAAATCAGAAGAGGCCTTATGGCCAACCTGCACCTCATGCAGGAAGTGGTATATCTCCTCCAGGTAATTACGAAAATCCACAGGAAAATCAAAACAGGCCTTATGGCCAATCTGCACCACATACAGGAAGTGGTGTATTTCCTCCAAGTTATGGAAATCCACAGGAAAGTCAGAACAGGCCTTATGGCCAACCTGTACCACACCCAGGAAGTGGTGTATCTCCTCCAAGTTATGGAAATCCACAGGAAAGTCAGAACAGACCTTATGGCCAACCTGTACCACAATGTGCGTATCTATAATTTAACATTCTTATTGATCATAATATTGGTGCAATTAATATTACAATTATGTATTTATAATAAATACAATTTAATTTTTATTCATTGTGAGAGATGATGGAATCTATCAGCTTAAAATTTATTAATATTTATCAAGATATCATGATGAAAAAAATTCTTATAATATCGTAAGCTTAGGAATTTTGCATGTTTTATTCATAGAAATTTTTGAAAAAACACCTTAAACTTTGTCAGATTTTGATGCTTTTGTTTGGAAATTATATGATGAGAAATCTTAAAATATTTCAGAATTTATATGTATAAAGAATTCTAAAAAAGATGTAAACTTTCTCAGCACTTCTAAAAAATGTTAAATTGTATAAAAAGATTAGAGAAATTTTCTTCAGAAAGTTATAAAATTATATAGAAATTTTGAAATTTACGTCATAGAAATTCTGAAAAATTATATAAAAAGTTCTCAGAAAGTTTTTCACCACAGCATTACTACAAATAAACATATAATGTTTCAATTTGTAGCCACATATGCAGGCGCTTATGCTGGAGCAAGCGTAACATCTGGTATTGGAAGTCCTTCTGGAGTACCTAACTTTGGGAGAAAAGATCATCCATCTGATCTTTACAAGCCAGTAAGCACCCAGTCAGCACATAGGCCGTATAGTGGGACAAATCAAGCACCCAACACGGATAGCGGCTATTATGGCCCCGGAGATTACAACAAACCCGAACCTGGTCCTCAGAATACATCGCCTACGTCTGTAATAAATACTTTTGGAACTACAAAAGGGCCATATGGAGGAATCGGTTCACCTACATCTGTTCCTGGAACCCAAAGTAATCCATCTTTTCCTTATGATGGAAACTCAAGGCCAAGTGCTGGATTTCCAAATACTGGATTCGGAACAACTAAAACTCCGTTTAGTCACATTAGCACTCCAAGTCCTACGTTAACCGCGCCATACGACAGAACAAGACCGAAACAACCTAATTTTAATTTTGCGAGTAGTAGCGCAACTGCAAGCGCTGGTGCAAGCGCGTTTGCTGGTACATACAGCAATCCCAGCATAACAGGAATACCATCGTTATATGGTACAACACCAGAGCACAGAGGAAATTCAAATTATACTCCCGGGGTTAAAGGTTCTGTTGGAAACAGACCTGTTTATGGAAACGTCCCTCATGGTACACATCCTAATATTGGAAGTGGTACTTGGCCTGGCGGACAACCCGGAAGCAACACTGGACCTTGGTCTAGTGGTAGACCTGGAAGTGGAATTATGCCTAATAGATATTCTCCAGGCACTAGCGGAATTTTACCCGGCAAGCAACTGCAAGGTGGAAGTGGAAAGTGGCCAGGCCAGGGACAACCTGGACATCCTGGGAGTGGACCTGGATGCCCAGGTGGAAATTGCGGAAGCGCGACTCCTCAAGCAGGTAGCAATTGCGAAGGATGTTGCGGGAATTATAACTGCGACAGTCTTTGTGGGGGTAATGCACCATCGACACACGGATTGTGTGGTGGAGCAGGCCTTAGTGGCGTTAATAAAACATATTATCCCGCTGGAACTGGCGATGGCAATGTTCCAAGTGTTGGACCTGTACATGGACCAGATTCACGTCCTAATATTAGACCAATTTATCCTGGAACTCAAGGCAAGAAAAATTAGACTGATAATATTAATAAATTGATTAAAATATATTACTTACATAACTAAATATTTTAAATTTGGAGATATTCGACCGTTAATGTAATACATACAAATTGAAATAAGAACGCC
>QKQZ01021924.1:0-48587 GCA_003595255.1 Solenopsis fugax | reverse complement strand
TTTTTTTTTTTGGCTTTTTAGTGAAAAATAGGCCGCACTTATAAACGAAAAACAGACAAAATAAACATAGAAGTACTTCAGCTTACTGTTCTCGATATAAAAAATGGAAAATCATTAAGCCGACCAGATTTGGTCCAAGGAACATTAAATCAGTAAAATATCATGAATCATCAGACTCAGATTAATTGAGTTTTTTTAATTTCAATTCTAATAATATAAACTGTCAGTAATTTCTTTTCTGAATAAAATTTTTATGCTTGAACCGCCAAATTACTCGTTTTTACTCAATTCTAACAAAAATACATTAAAAAATTCTATCTAAAAATCCATAAAAATAAGAATGTCCGATTTGTACCAGGGAGCGGTCCGATTTGGAATCCCTGGTTCCAAATCGGACCGGAAAAAACGTTTTTACATTTTCCTTTATAGTTCAACACAGATGAGAGATACGTCAAAATAATCTTAAGCAAAAATGAAGGGAATTAAATTATCTTTCCAACGACACCTTCAGTTTTATGATCGGAATTTATTTGTGTCTTATAGAGAGCAAAAACTGCAACTAGGTCCAATTTATCCCACTCTCCCCTATGTTAAGAGTTCGAAGTACCATCTTATCCTACTAAAAAAAGAAAGAGGAATTTACATTCTTTCAAAAAATATTATAACATTCTATGAACATAAAATCAGAATAATAAGCAAACTGAATTTTTGTTTTAAATTTTATGCTTATGATGAACTTATGATAGACATAGCAGATATATTTACTTTCTCATAAAATATTTGTGAAACTAGTAATATTTACTAATATCAAGTAATTTACAGTATGTATTTTTCTATGTGTAACTGCTTTAATATTAGATCACATATTTCAATATTCCCTCAAAATAATATTACTTTAAATTGATTTGTGCGATAATTTGATGTAGTCATTAGAGTTATATATTATATAGCTTTAATAATATAGGCTTACCCAAGCACTCGCAACAAGCGACGCAGAACTGATATTGCAAATTTATAAATGTCAAGAGATTTTCTCTGAGAATATCCTGAAAGTGCGGAAATAATTCTATCAGTTATGATTAACACTTCGATAACGAGGAGAGTCTGACTGAATAAAAATTACTAATTACATGCTTGTCCCCATCATTGTCACGAGACTCATGATCTCTCAGAGCAGTGATAACGTGATTTTTAACGGTGCTGCTGGCTATGTGCGTTGCTCTCGCCAATTCTTCCCACCCAGCCAGACATTGGCCTGTCAGACGGCATTGCGCCACTGTGTCGTGCACAGAAAGAAGCGCTTGCAGGGATTGGGCCAGTTTAGTACCAGCTGTACATAGGCCATTAAGTGTCTGCAGTATGAGAGATGATATTTTATTGTACATGCAGCGACGCATACTAACGTTAAAGGTCATTTTACGATAGCCATAAACGTAGTCGTAAGTGGTTGTAAGGCATATACCCAGTCAACACAATTTGTAACTGCTATATATAATAGTTAATATAATAAATATTTCATGATATATTTATATAGTTACTTGTATCTACTAATTCCTTTCATGTAATATAAATGTGCAAATGCTACATATTATTTATATAACAAGTATATTATAGAGCTTCAATATACAAAATTTAATCATTGGAACTATAAAGATATAAACTTAAACAAAGAAAAGTAATTCTAGAAATATATTATTGTTATAAAAGGGGAAAATTATAATTTTATTACAATATTAAAACAATTTTTATATTGTATAAGATATAATACTAAAACTTATAATAACTAGTATACAGTGAACACTTATAATTGTGTCACACTTATAACTGGGCAGTTGTTCATTTCAACTAATGCAGATTAGCTTTAATCTCAGTTTAACTTTTTTAAATCTTTTTCTAGTTCTAAGAATAAGAAAGAAGAAAAGATTAAAGTTAATCTACATTGAGAAAAATGGTCAATTAACTATGTCTTACAATACTTTACAACCACTTACAATTACATTTATTGTAGATTGACGTTAAGCATACTGACCTGTAAGTACGTCAACCAGTTACCGAGGCATTCATTTATCTCTAACTGACCCCTCGAAATCTGACCGTCAATAGACTTTGGCTCCGTTCCACCTTCAGCCATAGCTGAATCCTTTTAGACCAACCACCCAGCAGAGCTCATCGCTGCTTCACGCGCAAACATTTTGAGCACGTAGAAAGCAGATACGATATACAGTTAGCGGAATTTATCGCGTTAAAATATTACAGAAACAACAACCTCGTGGCGAGCCAGGAACTGACCGCACTAACGCGGAGCAGATCCCTCCTGAAAGAGAAAAAGTAGGCCATACGAGCGACAAATGTATGAGACGAACAAACCATCCTTAATTAACAATAATCTTGGTACTCACATTTTCCTCATTGAATTAACGACTCGAGGATTAAACTATCGATTATCTTGTGTGAAAGTCATGATTCTCCGTACTGACATTGACATCGGCGCCGTTCCTCGGCCGCCACACGAGACATCGGAGCAGAATTGTCAAAAATCGGCCGCTGCAGCATCAAGCAACGGTGGTAGGAAGTATGTTGTACATACACACACACTGAACAAAACCTAATCAGCGTGGCTCTGAGCGCACGCGAATGTAACTCCTATATGACTCCTCTTGTGTAAGTGATGTTGCAGCGATCGATTTCTGACAACTCTGCATCGGAGCAAAATTGCCAACTCCGATTCGCAACAAACATCCCTACCGTAGCAACAGTCACTCCATCAGATGTTAGAGCCAATAGTAGTGGCTCTAGTTCATGGATGAGATGTTGCTGTAGTAGGGATCATGATGTAAAGCCTAGTGCAGACTGCACGATGCACAACTGCATGCGACTGCACGCTGCACGTAGCAAGCAGCAAGCGTTAAACAGCAGACTTCGTTGATTGGTTGCTTCTTGCCTATGTAATGTCCGCTGGTAATTGGCAGCCGGACGTTATTCCGTAGAGCGATAGATTGCGTTACTCGTACCTTTTTATCGCCTGCTTTTGAAAAATTAAATAAATTATACTGTCAGAAAATTTCTTTAATAATTTTGAGTAACATGTAAAGGAAAAGAATAATAAATGGCATAATTGAAAGGTTATTGGCGATGTAAATAAAATACCTTTTTAATTCAATATTTAAACAAAAGTATATATTTGTAATTTCAAATATGCATTAAATAAAAGTACATTTTACACTTACATATTTTAATCTGAATACTAAAATTCTCAATTGCATTAACCCAATTACAGTTCATTAAAATGTCATTATCGTATCTGTAAACAAAAAAACCCTAACAGCAAAGATCTCCCAGGCATGACCATGCATGGGACGCCCGTGGGACGTCCAATGATCTCGTTATATCGTACCACAAATTAATACTCGTCCCCTTTTTTATTCCACAGGAACGTTTTTACCATGAGGCACGACACTTCTTCAATCTTCTTTATTGGTACCCGTCCCCAGCAATTCGTCAGGGCGGAAACGATTTGGCCATCTACACAAAAATGGTAATGGGATTACAAAATTCAGAAAGAACAAAAATATAATGAAATTTTACGAACCAACAGCCGTAATGGCAGTGGACAGTGTCGACCATCTTCCTCAAACAAATACTTAGAAAGTTCAGAAATACAGAATCGAGCTTTTAGTATGCAATGACGATGATTGCATCAGCGATCTTCGTGTAAAAGACAACATGTGCTGCACACGTTTTTGACAGTTTCTGAATTTGAAATGTTGATTTCATCGTGTATGCTTATTTGTTTCCTGCGCTTTTGAAAGAGGTCCTTCCAAATGGTGCATCTAGATGCGCAAACGAATGGCTAATTAATCACTGAATGGCTAATTAAGATTTGAAGATGATTGGTTCTTATCTTTGGATCCAACTAATCATTTTCAATTGCTACGCCGCTCAGTGTGCGATTGAACATCTGGATCCACCTCATGATTGATTTTTACTTGTAGATCTAATCAATCATGATCAATTGCAAGCAACTCTGGCAGCTTCGCCGGCTTGAATTCGCTCATTATCAGAAACGGAGAAAAAACAGTTATCTATTATTTCGAAAATGCTTTATATACTTTATTACAAAATTTTAGTTTATTACAAATAATTAACGAAAAGTATTGTTTTTATTACAAACATGTTTGATGAAAAGTAGCCATTTATTAATATTTTATATTACTTTATGTATCCTCTGTTATATAATCAGTCTATTATGTTCGATAAATACAGAGCAATCGTCCCGTAACAAATAGAAAATGGTCCTTAAGATTTTTAGATTTCATATAAACAGACATCCCAGAATTAGCTGTTTTATTTGTGACTTGCTATAGTTTTAGAAAGTTTTCTTGTGCTTTTCCTGTTAATTATATCAATTAACCCCCGAAAGTGCTTGCGTGACTTTCTTGACTTGCTTGCTTTTGCTTTTAAATAATTATAAAACTGGTTTTTTTTTAAATAATTCTTTATAAAAAAATAGAATTAAAAAAAATTTTATATTTTTAAACTATTCTGTTACATAATATATTTAATTGATAAAGAATCCTGATAAATACGTTCTAGCAAACAGAAATAAATTCAAATAAAAACTGCAATTCATTTTCAACTGCTGGGCTCTTATATAGAAACAAGCTTCCATCAATTGGCTAAATTTTTGATATGGGATAACTTTCATGATACTGGTCCATCTTATGATTTCAAAAAAGCTCATATCAATTACAGGCAAAGACTCGTATAAACAGTTAGATTATAGTTCCAATAAAATACCATTTCGGACCCAAAATTTCTCTGTGGTCTTAAACTAGCGAATGGGTTCTTTCCACTATAAAGAAAATCTACTTTTCTATCTAGGATAACATTTAATCTGCCTATCTCCTTTTCTAATTCTCCCTTGTAACAAGTCAAGATAAAGGGACAATTTTGTTTTGCTAACACTTTTATAGATGGTGCCCACGTTTCCATTTTGGACTCAAATTCGAATTCATGAAGACCAATGGTAAATCCTACAATCAAGTCAGGCTTTAAAAATAATGGGCTCTGTACATAGTGCATATATAACGATTGGTTAAGACTAAACTCAATTTTCTTCTTTTGTGCTATACAATTGTCACACATGGATAATTGAAATTTATTGGAATCTATTGTTAATTCCGGTCCTATCATTACAATATTGATCAATGATATCACAGGTATTAAATGCAGTAGAACTTCCCATGCTGGTATAGTGGATTCTTCAACATTATTCGCACCTACAACATGAATGATTAAAATATTGTACTTTGGGACAAAGTCTAATATTTTCATGGCATGAAACAATGTTAAGGGAGGCGAAAAATAGTGTGAGTGTCTGGCTAACAAGATATCGCATTGCATGTTTGAGAAAGTTCTTTTCTTAATGTTTAAGTAAATTTTCAAAAAATCATTCATGTCTCTATATGTATCTGTATTAGAAATGCATCGTAGGTATGGTAGTTTCACTGGTTGATCTTCACTTGTATCGGTTAGAGACAAGTAAAAACATAGTTTCAAAGCATAGCAAAAATCCTTGTGCTTAATGCTGTCCTTGTGATCTTTGCAGAAGCTGACGGAGAGACAGTCCTGACAATCCTCCAGCAACCGGCCGTTTCGTTCGTGGCAGACTTCGCATTCCCTTGGAAATGTGAGCAACTGAATCTCGGATCTCTCCAGAACACGTTTTAATTTGATTGACACCAGCAACATGAAGTTCAACTTCATGTTGTTCCACTCCTGTGAAGTTACATCACGACCTTCCACGATATATTCTTGTAGCACGTCCTGTATGGCATTGCACAAGGGTTTGTGCCGTGTCCAGTGCTGCTTCTGATGTTCCCGACCGCAATAGGCGATCATTCTGCAGCCGCTACATCTCTTTAACGAGACGCTGTCGCCAAACCTTTTGCAAACGTGACATATGGTCGCGTAGAAGAAAAAATCATCAGGTAACGTAAAATTTTTATCATGTAATTCCATGACTTCAGTCCGACTTCGTTATGTCACATCAACGTAAAAGACAAGTGTCACAACAATTGACAATGTTGATTGTTGAAATTTTGACGATCGGGACATGCCGCATGCGTTGGTTGGTGCTAGTGCACAGGCGCATTCGACGATTTATATGCAACCCTTATGTCCTGTTTCCAATAGTGCGTTCCGAAACTTTCTAATTAGAGACCTTATAATCAGAGACTAGTTGTAAGAGCCACTTTTGATTGGTCCGTCAATTGCCGAGAGCGAATTGTATCACAGAATTTTGATAAACGTAATATTTAAAAATTTTTTTGTAATATAGAATTAAAAAAACATAATTAAGTTAAAACTGACACTACAATTCTAAAAACTCCACAAATTTTCTATTTTAATTCTACAGAGAATTCATTTATATATTATTTTTTCATAAAAAAGATACATTCTGTACAATACAGAATTTACAAAATTTCCAGAATCACAGGAGATTGGAGTGTTACAAGTGTGCCCACACACAACTCTGTAATACAAAAACTTTATATTACCCTAGCATTTTTCATTGTGATATACATACAAATATATGTAAACATATGTATATATACATATAATTTGATATAATTAATAATATAGATATTTGAAAATACTATCCTCCATCTAGGAAGAATTCTGGATTGTATTTAAAATGGCAAAACAATGCCCCAAATCAATCAATTTGATCTTGAAAGTCAAGATAGCATACGGCTTGCCTTATGCCAAGACTGGTTCTAATTATTGTTTACTGAAATGCGCTGTAAATTACTGTACAAAAATTTGGCATTTCACAATTTGATTCCTTATCATAGATCAATTTATAATATATATGTTAGAATCGATCTATGATAATTGACAGAATCATAGTCTAACAATCTTGAAAATAAAGGATGTAATAATCCTTTTCATAGTTTACAAAATTATAGTCAGTAACTTTTATACCCTCATCATTGCCCTTTTAGGCTTTGAAAAATCGTACAACACGAACGACATATTGTTTGCATATCGGACATTCAGACATTTGTTTGCCACAGTTTATGCAACAAGCCATATGACCACATTCTAATATTACACACTCGATCGGCGCATCCCAGCAGATTTTGCACAATTCTTCCTCGCTAAGTTTTTCTACGTCTGTAACAATTTATTTATGATAGATAATAAAATATGAAATATATTTTTATATTAAAAACAATATTTTATTTTTATAAACGTTTATCATCTAAGACGCAATTGATATTATAATTAATTTAAATATAAATTAAGTTGTGCGTTATTATACATTTTGTTACCTTTTCTAGATTGACTGTATTCCTGCCACAATCTGAGCACTTTGTTCAATAATTCCTGTCTCTCTATGCAGCCTTTATAATCTACGCGATTTGTACTCAAGAGATTTTTTAATTGTTTAATGCTTAGATACTCTAATTCTGATGCTTCCTTTATATCCGACAATTGCACTTTATCTGACCACTGTGAAAAGGCAGAAAATAGAATTATAGTAAATGTGTATGGATACATGTGTTTCATAAATAAGTGCACATCGTTTACAAATATATACATACTATAGGAATCTCTGTGACCATATCCGATTTTTTCTCGTTTGAAGTTTCAGGAACCTCCTCCTGCTCGACGATTACTGGCTCTGGTGCAGTACTAGGTCCGGTTAGATTGCTCTCAATCTCAAATACTTCTTCTATTTCGACGTCATTACTTTTCGTCGGTCTCTCCTCAGGTAATTCATTATCACTGCTAAGTGGAACACTAATAATTGGACTACTGTTACTACTTTCACTCGCTTCCTCTGCCATTTCAACGTCCTCATTTCTTATAGGTTCCGCTGATGCTTGCACGTCGGCGCCAGAATTGCTAGGTTCACTAGGTTCACTAGATTCACCAGGTCCACCAGGATTACTCGCAGTACTGACATTTGGCATATTTTCCATTCTGTTTAAAGCAGGATCAACTCTGGAACTGAATAATTGTATGTACTTTAAAATATTATTTAAGAAAAGATATTTATATAAATTTGTTTTATTTGTAATTTTTATAAATTTTGTGTTAAACACTCTAGAGTGTTACTGTGAGTGAACTTTCACACAAGTTTAGTAGTTTTTTGTTATTAAATTTTGATAGCTTAAAATATTTAATATTGTTTTTACATTAAAATAGTCAGTTCAGTTACTATAACATTTGCACTCTATAAAATAGAAAAAAAGTATAACAAATTAAAAATTTTTTAATGTAAAAAAATTCATTATGTGAATGAATTTTGACCCAGAGTAATGTTAATATAAGGAAGAGCATGAGTAGCATTCTAGATTATAATACAAGAATTCTTGTTATTAAAAATAAAACCTGGCTCTCAAAGAGTTCAGGGGTCAGTACTATACACTAAATAACATACTATGGTCCTTCGGCAGCATTCTGCATCCTAGCGCTTGTATTGTAGTCAGAACTTAAGCATTGGTCAGTTCCATTAGCAAAGAGCATTAGTAAATGCACCAAGTCTTCTTTTTCTGAAATCAAAGTATAGGATCTATAAAAAACTCTTCAAGTCATATAAGATTAGTTTTGATTAAGAAGCTATTATTATTATAAAGAGAGAGGGGTATAGCAGTAGGCAGTATTAATGCACATACCGACACAACCCTTGACTGAAACTTTCTTTGCCACAAGGTACTGGCGCAAATCCCTAGAACGTATTTGCCTGATCTGATTCCTGATAAGTGGCCTCCTTGATAACAGACCACAGCTATCACAAGTGAACACCTTGTCCAGTCGTTTGATTACACATTCCGAGCAGAAATACCTCAGACAGTCCACGCATTGTTTCTAAAGATTATATGAGGAATATAAAAATATAATATTTGAGAATTAAACCGGAATTTACTAATCGAGAATCACGACAAGGCAGATTCAACCAGAAAGAGATCAAAAATTTCTGGATTACTGTGAATCTTTAATAAAAAAAAAATCTAGATCACCTAACGGGGAGTGTTAATCGCTAAAATAATTTAGTACGTAGTAAATCGATGACACTTGATTCTACGACGTGACATTTGTAAGACAATTTGAAGGTGATCGACTTCATCGTCCGAACACGCGTAGCTCGACATCGGGGTTCGCCTGTGGAACCTATCATTCGGTGAAGATGGGAAAGCGCCAGATGCAACGACGTGAGGGTGCCCACTCACTTTTCTTTTGAACAGGTTGAACTTTGCGTTGCAAGCTTCGCAAGCCATTTCGCTAAAAGGTCCCCCGCAGCCGCCCGTTCGTCGACCCGTTGTTTGTTGAAAACAATCTCGTTTCGCGCGTCGTGAGGTATTATTACTGCGCTGAGGTGACGAATGGGAGCGATGGGCACTGTACGTTGTATCCTGCATGAAAATCTAAATCTATCGCGAACGCCGAACGTCGTGACGGCAATATAGCGGCAAACGTAACCCCTCCAGATCGATAGCACCGTGTTATCGGTTCAGTCAGGTTCAGTATGACAGCGATAACGATGAGTCCAAAGGGGAGAAAAAACAAAGGCGCTTGATCGATACGAGAATATCACATGTCGATAAGATAAATTCCTTAAGTTTTGTACATACATCGCTCCAGGTTCTTCGCTCGATTTCATGCGGAATCCGTCATCTAGACCGGTTCATAGTCCGTCTTCTTATATTTAAGATCGTCTTAAGTATCATCTTGAGATACTATCAATCAATCAGACAGCCGTATCAGCATCTTAAGATATTGCTTAAGATGATCTTGAAATAAGAATCGACTATGAATACTGGCCTCAAAGCGTTACGGGAAAAAGGCCGGCGTGGCGCCTCTCAGGTTCCTCTCTGGTAGTGTATACAAATTTTATCCTTATTTTCCGAATGTTAAACAAGGATAAAATGATATCTGGATGCACGTAGACGATGTTTCTGAAGATAGCCTTGGTGAGACAAAACAAGAGGTCCGAATTCGTAGAAGTTTCTTAAATCCAGATCTCAAATCTGTCTTTGTCTCGCGTATGTTAACGTAATAAGCAAGACAAAGACAGATTTAAGATCTGAGATTTGAGGAACTTCTATGAATTCGGACCTCAGAGAGAAAACTCTGGAACAGATCATCTCATGACAATTCCACACCACACTGTAACCAGATACAACCTCCATTCACCGACCGAATGGAAATTATACTAATAATGATGTGTTATTATTTTCAAGACATGAAAATAATAGTTTAATGCTACTTATTGTCAGTTTTTCCTAGTTCTCCAGTACCTGATCAATTTAATCATATCGTGTATGTATTATGTTATTTTTATGCAAAAGAATTATGTAGAAGAGTATGAAGAGCCCCATTTCTAGAAAACATATTTTATTATTTTACACTCGTCAACGTGACAATATTTCATAAATATTTAATTTATACACTCTGCAATGAATCAGTTGTACCGAGTGATACTAAGATATACATGAACATTACTATATTTGTATTATGGCAGCATGGTATCGCATTCCAGAACTCTCGAATACTTGTGTACATGCTACAAGCGCCTCATTGCCCAGGACAAAGGGCCAGGATCTGTACACCTGATGCCAATATTAAGACTCTCGCAGAGAAACTTAGAAGCTTAAAAATTTCAACCAAAATTAAGACTTAACATTGTATGATAAAGCTTATTCTACAATAGTCGTAACATAAGGTTATAAGACTGTGAGCTGCGGTTGTACATCCATTTTTACCAATTTTTAGCTTCAAAATGCATTACAGCTACAGTTTTATCTTACAGCTATGTAGAATAGGTTTAAAATGTCTTTAATTATTCGAGTGATTTGCCACTCTAATAAGAATAAAAGAAAACTACAGGAATTTTATTACAGGCCTATTGAGGCATGTAGGGATGAATTTTAACTCTACAGTGGCAGACATTACTTGAATAATTGCATAAGGTCAATTTTCTTTACAAAACTTAGAGATACATATGAAAAGAATTAAATTAAAATTATTCCTATCAATAGCTCTCTGACAAAAGTTCAACTATATACATAACAAAATACATATAATTATTAACATGAGATAATTTAATAAATAAGTATGCGAGAGAAAATACTTGTTCAATTTTCATCCCTATATGATCACACAAACGCACGAATACTACAATGTTCATCCGTGCTTCTCCTCGCAGTACCAAACAATCGTATCATTCACACAGCTATATATGGCTAAATCAAAATACTTTCACACTGTACAAAGCAACGAAATACAACAACTGTCGTTAGCATCATGTACTGTTTTACAATGCCGACGACTAGCCGAAACCTTTGATAGTTTCTCGTGTTCGGACAGTACATATATGTAACATTACACGTGAGAACTGTAATGTGAGGTCTGTCACGTTATCATGGTCACAATAATGGTAATCTCTTTGTATCAGTCCCCTCTGTTAGTTATTTGTCGGCCTTTCCTTACAAAGGATCATTCCCGTATTTACAGAGTATTACTTAATGCTCTGTAAATATTAATTACAATTTTTAATTTAATTGCCTTAATTAAACGGTCTCTCGCACGCAACGGATTCAGAGTTGAACGACTATGGCCTGAACAAGACGCGATTAATTTCGATAATGAGGACATGTTAGCTCCCTTTCGCTCTTTAAAACAGTTCTTACTTCAGCAGAACTGTAGAGAATCTGCACTCAGGGGAAAAAGAACGAGATACCGAGAACAACTATAATTATATACAATTAAAAATTACATAGGGTGCACAGTGTCCTTCGTGTTCTGCCCTGATATCCTCGTGAGAGGCTCCTCGTCGAGATCGTTGGAGATTTGATTCCAATGTTCATCCTCCTCGTTCTCCTCATCATGCAACGAATCTCTCCTGAAAATTAGAGTCGTAACTGATTGGGCATAAACCAGTTTTATATTGTATAAAAGAAAATAACAGATACAAATAATTATGATATAAATATCATGAAATATTTGTTATATAAAGTATTATTCCCAAATACATAGCAATTACAAATTGTGTTGACTGGCAGCAGATCAATATTGGAATTAGTATTACTAACTGATATTTGTTGCTGGATGGCAGGAATAAGGATTTCGGGCAATCCTTGAAGTAGGGCCAGCACTCGCCATGAAATTTCCCGCGGTTTTCTGCTTCGACGTATTCTTTAAGGAGATTAGCAAATGGTGATTGGCTGGCGCTAAAGACAAAACGTTTGCATTTAATTTAATACTTTTTTTTTATACGATCCTAAAATCCTTATTATGACTGTCAATTGTAGTAAAAACTGATTTCGTATCGATGCGTGAAATCTTTAACAATTATTTACAGTTACAATGCCGAATTATTGGACAAGGATAATTAATTAAATTTTCTGAGAATCTTTATAATTTTATGACCCATGAATTTTATGACTTACGTGAAGAAGAGCTTCAGCATTTCGCCAATCAGCCCGAAGTTGTTGAGATGATGTCCCTGGACTTCGCAAATTGCTCTTAATAAACATGCTTTTCCATTCATCCCCAGGGTAGACAGTATATCCTCGGCAGTGCCGTAAAGTAGGGCCCGCTCGCCACCATGGAACGCATTTCTCGGCACCTCCGTAATGTCTCGTTTGTGTAATCTACGTTTGATGAACGCCGCAATGAAGTCAGCCATCATCATACCTGCCTGTCGGCTCTTCAGCTTCCTGTCGAAGCTCGGTGGCAGTGCGCCATACGGATTCTCATTGTCGGTAAGACCCAGCTTGTCAAAGTCGACTAAAAAAAAGACGTTATTCCAACATCGCAATTTTTTTATTGTAGAACTCAGATATATATAATCTTTAAAAAACTTGGTAATCTCAAATTTCAGTAAAATATATGTATAATTTTTTTAATTTCAATTATAATAGTTATCTAAAGAGCATAATATGATTGTTTTAATAATAATCGTATTAAAAAATTCCTAAGTTTCAAGATATTGTTATTTTCTATCAGAAATTTTTTTATCCCAACTCGTGAAAATTATTGAATATTGAGAATATATGTTTTTTTAATGAAACTATACAAAATTTCTTCATGTTGGTCAATTATGTCTCTTTAACACTATAAAATCATTATTTCAGTGTTTAACATTTTGAAAATAAAGATATTCACAAAACAAAAATGTTCTTGTTTTGTGTGTGCGTAAAGGCTCACTTACTCGTGAAGGGTAGACTAATAGTCATGTTGCTGAGGAAACCGTAAGGTGGATGCCGGACAAAGGGCAACGCCAATGTTGGCGTGATCGTCATGATGGTGCCAGGAGGCAGGGCGATTCGTCCGTCATTTGTGAACCAGAAGACCCTTTTTTGTCTGTGATGTGGTGCTTGACGAGAGGGTTCACCCTCGCGAACGGTACTATCAGCATCACCGGACGTGGACGTATTTCTCAACACGGCTAAACCGAGCAGCAGCAGAAGCCATCTTCTTTGCGACATCCTGCGCTGTCCGAATTGCTGCAATGAAACATCTATTAGGACCTTTTAGGTAAGAAATACAGTCTCATAGATATAAAACACTATATACGGACAGTTATCGCATAGACTCGTAAAGCTCGCATAAGCTCCGAATAATTGGGATTTTCTTGGCACTCTTTCAAATTCATTGCTTGCGCAAATCTCTCGCACAGAAAAAACAGAATTAAACATCAGTATTAAATTAAAATTAATATATTTTATTTAATAATGTTTTATATAAAAGCAAAAAATTATATTCACACACTATAATTTTTATATTAATTTTTTAATGTATGAAACAATGATCTTGTTCATGTATATATAATTTAATCTATAAAGAATTTAATCTATAAAGAATTTTAAATTTCAGTAAAATATTTATTTCTGTTATAATAATCATCTAAAGAGCTCAATGTAATTTTTTTAATAATAATAATATTAAAAACTAATTCTTGGTTCAAAGAAATTATCTTCAATCCGATATTTTTTCCACTTATGAAAATTATTATTGATTAATGATAATATATTCTTCTTGATAAAACTATACAAAATTTCTTCATGTAAGTAAATAATGCCTATTTAATGCTATATAATCTCATTTCAATATATAACATTTCGAAAATAGAGATTTTCACAACAAGAACATTCTTTTTTTCTGTGCTGAAAGATGAAGAGATTCGTTGTCGAAGGAAGAGGCTAATGGGTAAACAGGCGGCATCGAGTGGGGACTATAGATTAGATTAATCGTTTTATTTGCGAATGAAACGCGCGGACTCGCGTATAATAATTCTCGTCTTCCGATGGCCCGCCGGCGCTTCAAGTAGACCGCGCGACGGACCCCGCGAAATTATTTGCGATAAATCCCGCGACGATGCGTGCGTATACGATGTATCGCAGTCACGAGACTTACGGTACTCACGGTCTCGAGGAAAAACTTTTCTACGATGGATTTTGTCGTCTTCGTCAGCGACTCATATCCTGTTCACGCAAGAACGGACGGCACACGCGAGAAAATTTTCCCCTGATTGATATTCGGGACTGGTAGTGCAGCTCGCGCTGTCCAATTCGATCAATTAGAAATTTAATTTGTGGGTAAGGAGGATAGAGCGTCTCTCAGGGGGATAACTGTGCCCCCTCGTCGCGCGATAAGCTAAATTGTTCATTTATCACGTCGCTGAAAATTCGCATCTAAGAATTATTCTGAGATGTTGAGACGTCGCATCGTACGGTGAGATAAGACTCGTTTGAAACAAAAATCTTTGGATGGTCTAATATTTAACTGATTTCAGTGAGTTTTTAATTTTCTCGTCGTAAATTTTCCTCCATCAGACTTGTAAACTTTTAAGATAAGACAAAAATTTTAAATGACTGATACAATATATTTGGTAAAAAATAAAATTAAAATTAAATTCTGCGATATTGAATATATTTGTATTAAAACGAATATTTATATATATAAAGAAAAATAAACAAAATCTCTCTTAATGATTGATATCTTGATAAGGTAAAAGAGCTCAAGTATTGCATTATTATAATAAAAGAATAAAGCAATATAATAAAATTTAGTCGTATTGTTAAAAATTAAATACATTTTTGAAAAAAGTATTTGCAATATAAATAAATAAAAAATTAATAAAACGTTTCATAAAAAACTTTGCACATCGATTAAACTATTAAGTATTAAGAGTTACGAAGCTTGAGCTTCTATTATTATGATATTTTAACTTAGAAAACCAGATATTTTTATCTTTTTACAAAAATGTTTAACAAAAATTTAAAGAGAGATTTTGAGCACATATGTATACTTTTGATGCAAATATATTTAACCCTTAATTACACTGGCGGAGTATAAACATATTCCATCGCATACAATTATGCAAATGTTTCTTGCGTGGAGGAATTGTAATCTAAGATTACTGTTATTTACAAGAAAAATATTCTAAAATTAACGTTGTCGAAAATTAGAAGAAAATATTTTTGTTACTTAAAACCCTACAAATTTTATTGTTTATTATATATTTGTAATAAATGATTATCTTTCAGTTTCAGAATGTTTAATTGTTACACTAAACAAAAGAAATCTACATTGTAAATTTCATTTCAGTTAAAACTCAAAATTTGGAGTACAAAACTACCCCGTATGTAATTGCTTGGAGTGTAGTTGAGGGTTAATATCGCAGAATTTCAATATTTTTGACAAGTATATTAAATATAATATGTATCATTGTATGATCATTTTTAATTTTAGCCTTATTTTAAAAGATTTGTCTAAAATAGATCTATGATGAAGGGAAATTTATAATGAGAAAATAAAATATAAACTATCAAAATCTGAATATTAGACCATTTAAGGATTTTTGTTCAAAATCAGTGTTTCTACTATTACCACAAGAAAAAAGTAAAAAACAATATTGCAATGCATTACTAATTAATATTTAACAATAAAATAAGTTAAAATATACATATAAGTCATAAAATACCTATAAATTATATAAAACTTAAATCATATTGCAAATAAAAATTTAAAAAAAATAATGGTTGCAATGAAATTAAAAATGTATCAAATATTGTCTGATTGCAAAAAAATTGCAAATAAAATTAGAAAAATCTATAGGACATAAATATAAAACAATCACATTTTAGAGGTATTCTTAATTTTAAGCCATCTGAAGATTTTCTTACAGTTTTCTTAGGTATTCTGATTATTCAAATTTTATAACTGAAGAAACGGAAGACAGGAGTGTTTTCTCGGTAAGCCGAAGCTTGGCATTTTGAAGAGATAGGATCCGGAGAAAATTCGCATTCACGGGATGTTCGTTTCATCTTAATGTTTCATTTTAACGTTTCATCTTGCTGTTTCTTTCTCCGTGTTATTAATTCTGTTCTGAACTTTTACGTTTCTATTACGTGATCGGCAGCAGAAGATATCATAACGTACACACACACACGCACGCACACATACACACACATAATCACATACATGCGAAAATTACGTGGCGCACCGTCTTAATTACGGACGGTCGCGCCTCGGAACGTATGTTGATCGTTATCGCGAGCTCCGTGCTGGCATTCAACTCTCCTCCGCTTTATGTCGAACTGCGCGTCGTCGCCGTTCTCGCTTACCGGTCACCGGGACGTTACGTGTGCGAGTCGACTTCATTAGGCTTTGGTCATCCAATCGGCCTCCCTACTCGGAGGTGAGACTCCCCCCTTTGATCGGTGTGTAACAGTATATAAACTGCAAAACAGCATGGTCAAGAGGAACCAGGTGATCAGGCTCTGCCCTAGAAAAATGCAAGTCGCACGCGCGTTTATCCGTATACCGTCTGCGTACGTTTCTTTTTCTCCGAAGCGGATTGCTCGCGCCTCCCGATAACCCTCTTCCTCTCGCAAATCCGAGCTGCGATTGATACATAATATAATTTGTTTTCAATCAAGCATCGATAGTTTATACAATTTTTTTTTTTTTCCTTAACTCGAGAATAGTTCTTCGTTTCACTTAGTATTTTTTTAATCATTATTTATATAAATTTATATTCAATATTTTTTTAAAAGTAAGAAATTAAAAAAAATAGGTACGGACTTAAAAACTACTAAACTTCATTTTCTCGCTACTGACATGAGATGTAAAAAACATCCCAGGCGACTACTCCCGGGATGAAAATTTTCCAAGGGAGTCCGTTAATATCAATATAATTTTCTTTCCTAACATGAAATGACAAAAATAAAATACATTAGTACGATTTTCTTCTAGCAAAACTAGTCGAGCATTCAGTTCTGTAACTGCTGAATAAATTTTCGGCGCATTAAATTCACGAGAAGGGAGGTCAATAGCTCCGTACCCACGTATCGTTTTTTTTTTTTAATGAAAAATCTGTTCGATTCTGAACTCAGTTCATTTTACGCGATCGTGCCTCGAATATTGCAACGGAGGTTCGAACGGTCATCACCCTCAAAAAAAGAGACAGAGAGAGAAAAAAATAACGTTTCTATGCATTATCTTCCTTGAGAAATCAGCGAAAACACCGGAAACATTGACTGGACTCGATCTAGATTGACTGGCCCACATTGTTTAGTGCGTGGCGAGAGTTAAAGTTCGACAAGGCGGAAGAGAGGAGGACCCGACCGCTAAGCGCATCGCGCGGAATACGAAATACGATTGACCCTCATTTTGATATGTGCACTGTGTCGTGTCTGGCCGATCGACGCATCTCAAATTAAACAACCCGGGTAATCAGGTTCCGGCACTGATATCGGCTGCGTGCTTTTGACGAGGCACCGTTAGTTAGCTTCGTAAAAAACCAGGTCGATTTTAAGATCTGGTTCCCGCGGGCAGTGCTCGCGTGTCCGAGCATTCTTCCGGGGTGAAGAAGCGACAGGATTCGGCAATAAGTAATAACGTTCACCGGCCGCTAAACGCTGACGATATGTGGAATTTGGACATTGGCTCTTGGGAACTTTTTTTCACGCGAACGGAATTCTTATTATTGTTAAGGTGATGTTGGAGTCGTCTGTGTTACTGAACGGACGCATAATCGCACTTTGTTATTTATTTCACTTTCATAATAAAAAATCCTCCAACATAAGGGAAAATACACAAATAAAAATATGAAAAAATACAAAAAGAGATATAAAAAAATCGAAAAAAGATTTTTAATTAGCTGTTATTACCCATGTTAAAGTTATTTCTTTATGTAATTCTAAGTATATAATTTAAATTGAAAATATTTATTCACATTTTTCGTAATATACACAGAAAAATACTGCCAAGAAAAGTGTTTACTCCTTTCACTTCTTTTTCTTCTAGTAAGTAACAGTTATCTTTAACAAAAAATATTTTCTTCATAATTATTTTAAGATCTACATGGAAAGAACAATTTTGCTGAGATGTCTTAACATTTAGCTGGATACAGATCTGAAAATAATTTTATTGGACCATCAAAATAATTATGACGGATGTTTAAGTACGATGAGCAAAAAATTCTAGCAATCAGTTTGAGAGTCCAACATAATTTTGATAGCCTAATAAAATCATTTTCAGATCTGTATCCAACTAAAGATACTTAGCAAGACCAGATACTTCAGCAAAACTATTCTTTCCTATCACAAAATTGAAAGAAACTCCAGGAAAAATATTATCATAAAAAAAAAGAATTTATACTTTTATGAAGAATATAAAGTTATATCGATGAAAAGTCAAAATAATAGCAAATCGAATTTTTATTTTAACTTAATATTGAGAAAAATTTTAAATTATTAGGATTCAAAATATTTTGAATAAATTTGATGATTATGATAAATTTAAGAGAGATATATACGGATGTATGAACTTGTGTGAAATAAGTAATATTTATTTAATTCAAATATATATTTTTCTATACTCAGTTTTTTTACTTTGCAAAGATAACTGTTACTGTAAAAGAAGATAACTAAAAACTGAGTAATCACTTTTTTTTTAGCAAAGAGAATGACACTTTTCTGTGTGTATGGGAATATTATAAGACCGGTTTATGATTTTAAAGTTTACAAGAGAAATAAATAGAAAATTACGATCCAAGTAATGTACTTGATCAGTAATACAGACGACTTTCTACCATTTCTGAGAGATACACATTAGAAAGTTTCTTATCGTTATTATGCAACATTGCATAATTTTTCGATTTTATTGCGTCTTCCTCGCCAACTCGCCCTACGAGATCAACGCTTCGCGTTAATTCGTGAATAGGAATCCTTGGATTTAGGAGGCGTTGAGAAGACCCAACGCTTGAGAAAGTTGTCGTGCAACGAATAAAATATTAAATATCCTTAGATTCAGCGCCTAAAATCAGTTCACGATTGAATTGCAGCCGATTTCAACGTAATAAATAAACGCAAACGTTACGGTTTCACTGCGCACGCAGTTGCAACCGCGGACTCGCGATCTTAATATGCAACCACGTACAGAAGCACATTTTATGGTCCCTCGCATCAAAATGCAGCGAATTCCTGACCTAGTGCCTTCTATACTCGCGCTTAACGGTAGTATCGATATAATGCGCCGTGCTTTAAAGAATCGCACTACCAATGACTTTCGCGAGGTAAAAAAAAGGGAGGAGAGACAAGGAAGGAATTATTACTTCAAAATGTAAACGCAATGAACGTTTGTGACGGGAACGATGTATCAGTACCTTCATCCCGCATGGAGATTGGAACGAAAACGTTCATCCCATGGCTAATTTGTACTTGACCTCTGTTGGGTTCGATGTCTTATTCGCAACTACTGTCGCCATGACACTTTACTGCAAGAGCGTCATAGCGAATTAATTTATGACGCGCGTAGCCACGTGTATCGAGGAGTAATTACTGTGCTCATAATCAGCCACTCTTTAAGTGTAAACGACACGTGCGGATGTTTTGCCGTGCAAGCAATTACGTCGCGGGAGTTGGAACTTAATTATTATATAAAATGTAATACTGTAGAGAAAAAAAAACGTATTGCCGCGTAATGCCAAAAGGTATACTAGAACATTGATAGGACTTTAACAGACTTTCAATACTGATCTTATCGTATCGGATATCAGCGATAATAGAATTTAAATAAAAAAATATTGTAAGGAAAGATATATTATATTTAAATACCGTGATAGTTTTTCGAAAAACTTATACGTCGTGTATAAAAATTTATTCTCCAGCTTTGTTAAGGACAGAAAAATTATTTTTGTTCCAAGATTTGAAAATGATTTAAAGATTTATGAGTGTAAGACGATGCAATGTTCATTGTGCAAATGTCAACAAGGGATCATGTTCTTAAGATCCGCGGATTTTATTGGCGTATGCGTTTATCGCGCATTCGTACGAAAGCGAACGTGGCAATTTCCAGACACTTTCATGTGATTATGCCACGTGCTATTATAAGGATCCAGACGGAAATTGCAGATACGAATTTAATTTGGACGACTGTTATTCCAACATACTTGAGGGAATCTTTAATATTATAATTTGATCCGGTACAAATAAGGTTGAAACATTGATTAGAATTGACTTGTAAATCTATAACGCGATTACCTTTTCACAATTTCTGATCATTCTTAAACTCTTTTTATCTATCGTAGATTTTAATTTATTGTTTACCAACTTTATCATTACAATTTTTACGCCTTACGCTTACGAAAAAATACACCCACTTAGGCGTTGGCAGTTCAAATTGGAGGTTTATTTGGGAGTTAACACTTCATTTGAATGTCAAATTGAATATTACAACAACTTGATACAAGATCCTACCTCAAGTGCTGTTTCTCTTTTTTTCTCACGCGTTTGCATGAAGGAAACAAAGTTCATTTAACTCGCTTCATTAATAATTTTTCGTCCATTTTATTTAGAAAA
Source organism: Solenopsis fugax (assembly GCA_003595255.1). Classification (NCBI taxonomy): domain Eukaryota; kingdom Metazoa; phylum Arthropoda; class Insecta; order Hymenoptera; family Formicidae; genus Solenopsis; species Solenopsis fugax. The sequence continues at coordinate 27,705 of QKQZ01021924.1, read as the reverse complement.
TCAATAAGAAAAATTTCAGAACTTTAATAAAGATAATAATATAATTATAATTTATATCGTTATTGGATTATTATATTGTATAATAATAATTATTATTATTAATAAAAATCTTGATATAATGGAATTTTCATTTGTGTACTAGCACGATAACGAAAAAAAAAAAGAAAAAAATCACACCGTTGTACAGTGAGGCGTGGTTCAAAATGTGACATCATGTTTCAAAATTGTCTAAAGCCTTCAAATCTTACCCGATCTTATTTTAATGATTCTCATTTTGCCCCACCATGCGCTACCGTGTCATAATCAGATCATTTCTCCACGTGCGCGGACGAAAGTGTAACTGTGTAATGCGCCAGTTGGAGCCTTCGGCGTTGCCTAGGTTTCAGTAAAATACCTATGCACGCTGAGAGCACTATGAAAATATGCAACCGTTATGCCACATCCACGCGTAACCATGTGGACTGGTCGATCAGTAATCATAAGCCTCGCGTATTCACTACACGTGCTTAACCACGGAGATTAACCCGTTCACTTACTTCAGCAAACCGGCGCTCGTCCCGCGATCCACCTGTCCGTCATCACGGCAATGCTTTTTTGAATGGGAGAAAAAAAATGCAGCGACGCCGGTGAAGAAGTCCAGCGCAGGCGACGTTGAAAGAAAGAGGCTTGACGCTCGATTAAGCTCGACATCATCGAGGAAGGGAAGAAAGGCCGTTCTGCGGCCACTTGTTGCCGACACAAGAAGAATTTCGCTGTAGGAACGTTTGTTCAGAGCCACGCGAAAATAAAAAAAAAAATAATAAAAACCGTTTAAATGATATCTTCATCTCAACGCGGAACAATACGCTCTTACAAACTTTCAATGAAAAGGAAACTTGTAGCATCGGAAGGAACACGGTTTACATGTATTTGTACAAGATTTTAAAATTAAAGGGAATGGGAAAAAAATATGTTGGAGGCAAAACTTTAAATTGCGTTAATCGTTATACGAAGGAAAGAAAGGAAGGAAGGTAACCGCGATTAAGCCAACGTTAACTATCTCGCGGGTATTATCTCACCTCTTGTTCAGCAGCCGCAGGCGCGATACTTCGCCGACGAGTTCGCCGGCGGGACGATATCTAGGGTAATCTTGACACACACTGATTAACAGAGCTGATTAACAGAGAGCCGCGTAGCGCGGCACGGCGCGGTCGGCGATCGCTCCGCTGGCGTGGAGTGTGTTCCTCTTGCGGGTGGAAAAAGTCAGGACGATGTAGCAACAGGCCAATTCAACAAGGATTCCTTCATCATGTTCACTCTACGTGTGAGAGACAGAGAGAAAGAAAAAAGGACGACGACGACGACGTCACGTACGGGGCGGTGCAAAACGATCCTTTTCCTTTTCCGCCATTCCCGAGGGTTGAGATCGGTTATGACGTGTGAGAAGAATAGAAGAAAAGAAGGAAAGTCCCACGCCCACGTTTACGCGCGCATCACGGAGCAGACCTTTATGGAGGACACACCGGCGCGCATTGCTGGCCGTGAAAAATGGAACAGTGCGCGCGGGGAGATTTCAATTGTCCGTGCGCCGTTAATGAGCACTCGTTCCTATATACTCGCGCTAGAGATCGTCCAGAGACCGGACGAGTGGAATCGACCGAGTAGATATGATCGCGACTCTTGATCTATCATCGTAGATTATCGCGAATCCGTTAATCCTTGGAGAAATGAAGCTTCATCAGGATAGTACTCGTGAACCACCTTCTATCAGAATCACGCTGAAGGTGGACATAAGGAAAAGACGTCCTTTTAGTCACCACGACACTCCCCTTCGATAGAGACACTGAGACCACGTCGAGCTTTCTTCCGCAGCCGAATACAACGTGCGGTTTTTTTTTTGCAGATCTTCTTAAGTCTGGGTTTGATTTTCGAATTTTGGAGTATCTTCTTCCCACGTAAACACTTGTGCTAGCTCTTATCAAATGGATATGTACAGCATCTCAACAATCTCGACGGAAGTCTCGGACACTGGAGACCTCAGGCTTAAAGCAATCAATGGTCCCGTGTCAATCCTAGATCAATTGCTGTAGCCTGGGTCTTTAGAGGTAGTTCCTCGTTGATTAGTCGACCGCTTCCACCGCGTTTCGTTCGCTTGCGGGATCAGACAGTCGTGGCCGCGCCGGTTTCGGTCTCGTGCTCTCGCTCGCCGAGTCAGCCGGGAGTGACTCGTGCTCGTCGACTTTCAAACTGACCGCTTCCGCACGCACGTATCTTCATCAGCCCTCACCTCTCTGGCACGAGACCGATTACCGTCACTCCTTGAGTTACGCGAAGTGGGTACTCTCTTCCCCCGGCTTCTCGATACTGGCTTCGCGTGGTGGGGCCGCGTTTCATCATTAAAGAATATGTCTCGTCCAATTTTCCTCAAGGTCGAGGGCGAACAGCGTGAGTAGCCTCTTGCAATTATTTTGGACGAGCTTAAAGAGATACGATGTGCCGACGAAACGCGAAATCAAAGCGGAGAAAAAAAAAATCTTAAAACTTTTACTCTCGTCCCTTAATACTATCTTTCGGCGCCGAAATCTGCATTGACATGGCATAGAATAAAGGCACGATTTGTATCGTCTGGAGTAGCGCGTCGCGATGCAAATCCGCGACCGTGAATCTAAATACGGAGTAACAGCGGGAACAAGAGAACGAAGAGGCATACGCGGAAAAGGAAGACAGGAGTTACGTAAAATGAAAGAACCAGCCGGAGAATGAAAAAGGGGCAAATCGAGGTGCTACGAAGATAGCGGTATCGATACGTGGCGTCGCTGAAAAAAGGAGAAAAAAAGCTGGTTAAAGAGGGAAAGGTAGTTACGGTTAGAGCATAATAAAGATTACCGTTAACAATGACGAAACTTCCTCGCGTGGGACTCACCCCTCACATATTGGCTGTAATTAATCACATTTGTCTTGAGAGATTTTTCGGTGGACCTCTTTCCCACCGAGTTAGTCGAGAAGAGATCAGGAATCGACTTTGGTCAAACGACCTAGCGATTTACGCTTGGAGATTTTAAATGACGTTAAATACGAGATTAATTATAAATCAATATTTCGAAAGTGCTAGGGCTTAAAAATTAAAATTATAACAAGTATTTTATGGCACCTGTATATTTTATCCTTCATACGCATCTCTTGTACGCGCGTACAAACCAAACTAAAACTGGCATAACTCCTTTACAAAAATACGACAGCAAATTCTGAGCGCATTTTATTATTGTTCAAAAGTATAGCGATGCGGAGAGTGAAACCAGATTTCATTCTGGTTCTAACACGTTCATATTGCTAATAAACGTTCATGCGCGCCTACGAAGACATGCATATCTGTGTGTGTACGTATAAATCAAACTAAGATTGGTACACTTTCTTACAAAGTACAACAGCAAATTCTGAGCGCATTTCATTATTGTTCGAAAATATAGCGATATACATATCGATGCGGAGAGTGAAACCAGATTTCACTCTGGTTCTAACAAGTTTAGCGCTTGTGCGCGCCTACGAAGATACGCATATATCTGTGTGCACGTATAAATCAAACTGAAAATCAATGTACTCTGTTACAAATCGGCTGTGATAATTCTGTGCGCATGTATTTAGCATTATTGTTCGAAAGCGTAGCAATATGCTTATTGGCGCGAAGAGTAAGATTGCTCGATTAAGTTCATGTAATAAATACGTGCCTACAAAGCTATGCGTATCCGTATAGTTGTGCATAACTTAAAATCCGATCTACCTTCTTATAAATCGGCTATGACAGTTCTGCACGCAATATTATTGTCCGAAAATGTAGTGATATGTTTTTTAAGTGGAGAGTGAAATTGCTCGACTGACTGTAACTGATTCACATAGCTAAATATATGCTTGTACCTAGTCGAGATATGCGTCGCGATGAAAGAGCGAAAGGGCGCTGAATGGGTTGAAACAGTTACCTTTGCCTCCGAGGATTACACGCTTTTATAATCCTGACTTTCGCATATCTGCAATTGGAAACACTACAAATCTAGTTCCGTCTCGTCTCTCGGCGGGACTTGTAAGATAATCGTGTACCTTTACTTATATCGTAAATTATTAATAGACGTTGGTCTATTCCGCAAGTATTAAAAATCCTCTGCCATCCAAAATAGCAAGAGAAATACAAGGTCTCGTGCAAAGAATTTTCGACGCGCGACTCCGATGACAAAAATTCTTAAAGATCATCCTAAAGATCAAGGCAACGTGCAATTCCCNCCCCCCATATAAATACGACATAGGTTGCCTTGAAGAAAGCAAATCGGGCCCATTTTCTAACAAGGAAAGGCTTCCAGGTGCCTTTCTTCGATTTTAATGAAACTTACAAGGAGAGTTTGTAGAAGGAGTAAAAACATTCGTTGCGTATTTTTTATGTCAGCAACCAAACATGTCTAAGGAGTGAAATAGGCTCTCGAAAATCTGCCAGAAAACTGAAAATCTATTCACTAGTATAAAAATTGATTTTTTACAACCAAAGAACGCAAATTTGGCCAATTTTTGAGGAATGATTTCATCTCTTAAATATGGTTGCTGACATAAAAAATAACGCACGAATATTTTTACGTACATCCATAAGCCCATTTACAACTCACCACATTTCATTAAGATCAGAAAAAAAAATCTTTTCTTGTGAGTTTTCTTCAATTAGCGCGAAAAGATATTTGCCGATAGATATTGCAATCGCGCCCCTTTTTTCTTCTTTAATACATTCTAATGAGTTCTATTGAACATATATGAAAATATACGCACTCATAACGTAACTCTTAACGAATCTCCACATTAATTCCATGACCCGTAGATTACTAATCAAACACGAAGAGAAAGAAGTACCTTACGCCTTGCCGCAGAATATTCCTGGAAGTACATTAATACCAATCGATTGTTAGGAACATCGGAATAATAAGTTTACTCTTCGACCGAGGTACGCAACAGTGCGATCGCGCGTTTTCTACACTTATGCATAAATTGTCATAATAAGTCACTTGCCGCCGGCGGAGGGAGCAAGACATCTCTTTCGCTTGATTATTATTTTATAATTCATCACAGAAATTCTATGGATAAGTACTAGTTGATATAAAATTTTTTTTACGTATATTCGACAGAGTGCTGGATGCAAAAGAAATGTTTTCGCGATATTTTTGGCGGAGACTATTTTTTCATATTAATTGAAAAAAATTTAAAGAACGAGCCCGATTCACCTTCTAAAACTCAAGATAATTGACATCATACTTACATAGGGAGAAAAAAGAAAATTTCATATTTCCGGGTATCTTTGTAGATCAGAGTTGCGCGTCGAAGGATATCTTGTATTCCTCTTGTTCTCCTGGACGGTGTCCTCATACATACAAGTGTAGAAAACGCACGACCATGCTGTTGCACAATTTTGATCGACGTGAACTCGAGAAAATGAGCTAGCGTCACCGTCGAGTCACAGCAAAGTCTATCTAACAGTCGTAACTACGAACTAAAGATTTGTGTCTACGATGCTAGAAATCGATCCGAAAATTGAGAGAGAATGGACTAGCACTAATCGCATTAGTCAGTTAGCGGAATTGTACAAATGCGATTGACCAATTCTCTTTCTGTCCGAGATCTCAGACCGATTTTCTAATATCGTGGACGCAAGACTTGAGAGACGTTCCTCGTATTAGGACGTCTCGAGAGAAGGCACAACAGTTGTAGAACAGTAAGCAAGTTTGTACAAGTTGTATAGAACGCTTGTTGGGTTCGATCTCTCCCACAATGTAATGAATCCTGCAAACGCTTAATATATAAAGTAATTCAACAACGGGCGCTTTAAAAAATATAGAGCTTAAGACACTTTACTTACGTGATTGGCAGTGGTGTACAGTACTTTTAGCTATCTGCTTGAAATTAAAACTGAGAAATATAGCCGATAAGCCCCTGAGGTCGCGTTTGTGGCAATTCTAAGAAGACTTTCTAAGACGAAATTTCCAATATGTAATCGGAAAATTTGTTATAGATATCAAGATCGCGGGAAGACATACAAATGGATATTGTATTGTTACTCGCGAATTATTTCAGAGATCTTTACGAAGGCCCTCGGTTATTCATGATCAATTTCAAGGGTCTTTCCAAGAACTCTGAATTATTCACGAATAATTTCAAGGGAGACTAATTTTTATGGAGATGTATACGGAGGCGGAAGGGGGCTTATATTGATAACGGTACTATAATTATCAGTTTAACATCACGTAGAAATTCGATAGAATTTTAATTCGTAATTATGTTCCGAATTAAAATTGAGTTGATTAATTTACGTGTAGGAGGATCGAAACAGATACGAATTATTTGATTTATCACTATGATAACAAAATTAATTATGTCATATTAAAATAAACTTCAGTTGTATATTCAACAACTTTGTCCATGAACACGCGTTCGTTATGGTCTCACGATATAATGTGACTCTCGTAATGGAGCAGATTTTAATTCACGTGATAATTTTGCACATGTATTTCAAACATGTGTTACGAATCTCACGTATAATATATATCGTCAGTTCTTGTCGCACACAATCGTCTCTCTTAATATTTACAAACAAAAAATGTTATGTTATACTAAAAATTATCTACCGATTAACACAATTTAATTATTAGTAATTATAGTACTTATAGAAAACTAATCTTTGACTTAGATCTAAGTATTAATATAATATAAGTATCTTTAATAGAGACATGAACTCTTTGGTGGGTACGCACTCCTTTTGTTTTTAAGAAAGTGTGTATCATTTTAAAAACTATATTACTTCTATATTTACATGCTGTAATGTTTTATTTCAATTTGTTCTTCTATTATCGATGTGCTTAAAACGATGAGACGAGAAGATTTAATGATTTCGAGAGCGCGATTTGTGCGAAAATGCATTATCTTGATATGTCTTTCGCGCGCGTTTATTAAAAAATAAATGCGACTCGCGAGATCTACTGGAAAACACATTCAATGCTTTATATTTAAAAGTTTTTGAAACATAATGAAATTCGAGAACAATATGAACGGAAAGTAGAATATAATCAAGATAATCTGAAAACTTTAAAATGTCATGAAAAATACCAAAATTATGTAAAAATAATGATACAATCACGTCTCACCGATGTCAATATTCATATTCATGTCTTGTTACAGAAAATTGCTGCAAACATTATTATTTTAAGTAATTCACAGAGAGAAAAAAAGAAGAAAAAAAGCGCAATATCGCAATTGTGTAAGGTTGTAAATATCTGTAATTCTGAAAGGTCAGAAAATAAATTGACTGGATTGATTAAAATGGGACACCCTCTCTCCTCCCCAGATAGCAAGCTTACATTATTTGCTGTCACTTTGATGTCAAAATGTCGTCAAAAATGACAGTTATTTTAAGTGACGACAACTAACATCAATTTGCAACCTGGGCCATATACAAGATGGCTCACATAAAGTTACGACAAATCAATAACTCTAAATATGTATGTCATATCAAAAAGTTATTCATGTATTCGTCTTCGCCACTCTCTTGAAGAGCAGGAGAGAGGAGGAATGAGTAACTTCATAATTAAAACTTTTAATTTTTAAATTTTAAAAAATTTTATTATAATTTTATTTTATTTAAAATATTTTTTTCTATATTTGTATGTATTACTATCTATTTATAATATTTTGAGATGCATGATATGACATAATGATTGACGATTGCTTATTTATATGTGAACGTAACGATTAAATATAATTTATAATTTACTTGTTTGTTAAAGGGATTTTTGTTTCTTACTCGAGCAACACCGCTTAATAATCTTCCAATGATAAAATCGGCAAAAAAGAATTCAATTTCGAATGATTTTCTTAAAAGTATAATTTTTGCAGACATTTTCTTTCATTTATTTTTAATAGTGCCATTTTGTTAACATTACACAGGCACACATGAATTTTAACCTAAAAACCTAGAAACAACAGTATGTAATCCCGGAGATTTTTGGCATACTAAAGCCAATCTGTAAATTGCTCTATCAGGTTTCCGAGATATTATAATCTAAAAATGCATGAAATAGACCTTTTTGAAACTTTGAAGTTTTATTTTTAGATTAGAATTACGTAATTGAGCAATTTAGGCTATGGATTTGGTGGCTGCCAAAAACTTTCAGGATTATATACTGCTGTTTCTGAATCAAAAACAAAACATTTTTTATAGGCCTGTGTTATCAACAAAGATTACGGTCATAATTACCAACCTAGTTTAAGATGGTCTCCTCAATTGGTGAAACAGTCTCTTCTACTGATGCAATAATTTCAGTCTCGATTGATGCAACAGTGTGAACCGATGCAACAGTATGAACTGATGCTGCGGTATTAATTGATGCAACAGTTTCTTGTACTGGTGCCACAATGTCTTCTACTGATGCAATAGTCTCTTCTTCATTTGCAATAGTCTCTTCCGGAATAGACTCTTCCAATGGTGAGGAGATCGGCGACACGGAAGACAAAGGTGGTGATGAAGCTGGCAAGGAGCATGACGACACTGATTGGTTTGGTGAAGACGGAATAGATTGAGCGTAGGACACAGCAACTTCGGCGAGCATATTCAATCCGTCACCATTTTGCTCATGAAAATAAGCATTTTCAAGACTTTGTTGTGTTAAGCCACGAAGCGCTATGTGCTGTTGAAAAATAGGCGACGATGATAGGTGTTCGCGAGGAGCGCTCCAATAAGCAGCAGGTTCTTCATAAGTGTTTTCAGAAATTCCGTCGGATGAATCACTGCACCTGTACAAAAAAATCGTTTTAATTTATTAGCCTTAAAATTTGTCTTTTTAAAATTATCTTTTTTTTTTCATTGCCAAAACATGGTGCATGAGAGAATTAGCGAGGAAACGCGCGTTACTCGAAAACGTTCGACTTTCGTATACACGATCTAATTTATTTATTTATTTTTTTTTATTATCCTCAATGTTAATTTTTCAATTATATATTTATCGTATTATATCGAAAAAAATGGCAGTGAATGCGCTTAGCAATTGTGAGTCGAAAGTTTGAAAATCGTTAGAAGGCGTTTAGCAGATTTATAACAGCTGCAAAGCTTCCGCTTATTTTTTCCTATCGAAAGCAACTGTCGTATCGATTAAAAACTTGCCTTCGTCGAGTATACGGATGACAAATAGCATCGCCATCTAATTGCTCGAATGGAGCCTCGACATAGGGACGAACGATTACGTTGGGCCACCGTATCGAAGGATGTTCCTCTTCGCTGTGGTAGTCGTTCAGACTGCTCTCGTAATCATTCGGACACTCCTCGCTTCTGCGTATGCAAATCTTAAATGATATATCTAGCTTTTTTTCACATACTTAATCTATTCCCCAATTCTTAGTTTCTTAATTCTCCTCGAAAAAGGAGAACTCGTCCATTGTTAGCATATTAGCGGATTAGCAAATTAGTTGATTATCAGCTAAGCAACATTCTCTTTTCGTGTAAGTCGGTCAGTGTCGAGTCGGTGGAATTCTTCATCTTTAATTCGAAATAACGAGACGGTAGAAATACATGCAGAAAGAGAAGAAATACTTACCGACACTCGGACTTCTTCTGAGGACGACGCTGTACACCTATATTATATGATCCTGATCTACCGCCTCTAATCGGCTCGAAAGGTGTTCTTCGTCCATGCCGAAGGGGACCATGCCGAATGGGACCGGAACTGCCACTGCCGCTGGAGTTCATGCGACGGGAACGGCGCGATATAGTATATTGATTTGGATCTTCGCCGGATTGTATCAAGAGATCAGGCAGGAGGCGACGCCTGGCATTTATGAACCAGTTACACACCTGCAAAATTCAATATCATTGAATTATAATCTTATAACAAATTGATGAGACTGGAAGAATGCAAGCTAGTTTGAACTATTAGTTGCACATTAATCAGTCTATTGATGCCAACTTAGACAGACAAAACTGAAGTGAAGAAGTGACAGTGAGAGGAAAGAAAACCACAAAATAGGAACTTTGCTATTCAGTTTAATCCGATCTATCTATCCACGAGCGGGGTTATACCTACTTGCAATTTAATTAATATGATAAATGTATTTCTGAAATATATTATATACTTAATGCCTAATGTAAGATATTGATGTTTAATATGCTTGTATCTTACTACATAAAATATAAAATTTTGTAGTGGAGTGATGGAGTATGCCAGATGTGGCAGCCACGTCATGAGACTTTTAGACCTTAAATCTGTCTTTGTCTTGCGTATGGTAAAACATAAGCCAAAGACAGACCGATCTTGAAATCTGACAAACGACTATAAATTTGGACTTTTGAAATGTCGTCCTGTCAGCCACAGTGGACAGTGTTGTGCCATGACGATTGGCAGGAACGAGTCGGGGCGGGCTACATGACCGTTCAGGTAGCGATTTTTCGACAAGACTTTCTTGCCACAACAAATGTAACTAAAACGTTTGATCGCGTTTCGACAGAGCGAAAATGGCGTTTCTCGGTGACATCCTAGCATGCATCGATCTTATTCGCCGTAGGGAGCGAGGAAAGACGCATTGTCCGCGCCTTTGTTACATCGCGCTGATGATCTTTTGTGACTCTGATCACACGTTGCCGCAATTATTGTAGATTTCTCCGGTACTTTTATGCAAGATAAATTCACATGAAGCTTACGCGACACGCGTTGACATCACCTTTCCCGATACTCAAATCCTAGCCGAGATAATATTTTTCGCAACAGATTTTTCATTTTTCCGGAGTGAGAGGGATCTTAAAGATGTTAGTTAGCAAGCACAATTTAAAATATGTTACAATATATTCTGTATAATTTGCCAGATTAAAGCTTACATGCAATAAATGTAATTAAATATTATTTATTTTCTTATTTTATAATTTATTTTTAATTTATTTTTTAATAATAAAATTTAAAACAATGACCAACGAGGTCGAGTCGAGCAACATAAAGATCTAACTTTAATAAATTATGTGTAAACGAAATTTTGTATTGTAGATAATTTATTAAAGTTAGATCTTTATGTTGCTCGACTCAACCTCGTTTGCCAATGTTTTAAATTTTATTGTTAAATATTTCGAGCTTAAAAGTAATTATCAACTCATTGTTATTTTTTAATATTTAATATTTTTTAGATTATATTCCGATAGTCAATACTGACAGTAAATATTAAAATGCACTTTTAACAATGTCATTAATTTCTAAAAATGTTTAATTCAAATTTCTATAAAAATTATATATTAAAAATAGTAAAAAAAATGCTAGAATTAGAATACTTTTTTAAATTTTTTAAATTTATTATTTTTTGTATTTTTTGTTCAACATAATCATGGATGCGAAATTCGGAGCATCTGTAGCTTGTAAAATGGCAATCTCAACGATATACGCACACCCACATATTTAAGTATAGTTTTGATTTTTCGATAAACTGATACATGTCAATGTATTTCTATTGGCAATTCAGCAAAGTAAGAGAAATTAGAAGTACTTACTTGCATGACTGTTAGGTTGGTCTGTATACTGAGGGCTAGTTTCTCAGCCTCGTCCGGATAAGCGTTGAAACGATGTTCACTAAGCCAACGTTTTAAGGTTTCCACTGATTCCTTCGGCAGGTTACCACGACGTCTCCTTCCTGAGGTATTTTGGACGACAGCGACGCGTCGATTGGTACGATTTACATTAGGTGATGAACGTGGTGACGTATTCTCCGCTTCCGATGATATGTGTTCATCATCAGTGACGGGAGACGCTCTTCGTGCGACGCGTCGATTGCAGTAAGGCACTGTAAAAAAAAAAGAACTATCTATGTAATATATATATATATATATTGTTAAATAAAATAAAAGAAATTTGCGAATTTTCAATTTCAGGAGAGCGGGAGTGAAATTTCGGAACTACTTACTTTAACAAGATGATAAAATTAGTTAAGAGCTGAGCTTATGGAAACTGTTGTCGAACTGTACGAATCGACGTTCGAGGAAGAAATGGGAAGAGAATACAATACTCAGGTACGACAGTTGAATAATTTGGAATAGACACTTAGTAACTAAATTAACCAATGAAAATGGAGAATGGATGGATGACAAGAGACTATGGTCAGTTCTCTAAGAATTTTCTATTATTCTCTTTTAAAAGATCCCTGATCCGCCCCGTAAATATTACCTGCGCAGGAAACCCTGCGCAGACTCTTATCCCTGACTTCTTTTGTTAGAAAATCTGTTACAAAATAATATGTGGAACATAATTGCACACATATGAAAATTTTATAAATTTTTAGATTAGAACTGTGGTTTAATGATAATGCTAATTCAATCATCTCTAAGTATCTACAAAAAATAATTTAAAAATGAAACAAGTTAAGTGAAATCCAATCAAGTTAAAAATTAATAATTTTAAAAAATTTTTAGTAAAAAATTTAAATCTTAAAATTATAACACTAGTAAAAAAAAATATATGGGACTACACAATTTTATTTTTGCAAAATCATATTACATGTACAAGGTATACATACTATATGTACAAGGTGTCCTATATATATAAAATATCATGGAGGGTTAACTATTGCAAAAATCGTAAAACGATAAATGATTTTTCTATTCAGTTTAATCTGTTTTATTTGTTCACGAGAGATGCTACATCCAAATCGAACTCAGCAATGTATTATATATAGACGTCTGTGAATGATTCCGATCAAACAAGTCGTTCGAGCAGATGTTGTTTGAACAGTTAAACAAATAGCAAAAATGATACGTAGCGATAGTTAGCTGCTCCCGATCGTTCTTCACGGAAAGTCTACGGTGCTGATAAAAGTTCAAGATGATTGCGTTACATCTCGAATGTTGAAAGTTAAAATAGAGACTTCAACCGTCTACCATTAACAAAACAAATTGTTTCGTCCCGGTCGCCTTCCGCGCACTGCAATCATTTGCTCTTACGACTTCATGCTTATTTGCGAATTCCCCACGTAATGTACAGAATGGTAACCTTGAATTTCTTGACGCGTTGACGGTACGCGTGCGCCTCAAAAACGAATATAAGAGTACCTGAGAGTGCTGCGTACGTCTTCGTCGGGAAATCGCGCGAGGTGCGTTTCGAGTACTCCACTGTTCTCTACATAAAGTTCATCGAGAGCAATCACCTTAAACTTCTAACTGAGGTGAATGAGAAGTGGTGACAGTAGTGATGGTGGTTCAATTTCATCTGTACCCTCAAGGGTTTGAAAATCCTACTCGTCGGGTAGAGTAACTGTGAATGACCAATCAGGATGAAGAAATCTCAGGATCAAGAAATCTGGAGATTTCTTCATCCTGATTGGTCATTCATAGTTACTCTACCTGACGAGCAGAATTTTCGAATCCGCCCTAAAAAAGTAAGGATGGCGGTAATATTGATGGCATGTGATACGGGAGTGTGTGATATCAATCTACCTCTACTAAATCACTATTACGTCATCGCCACCATCGCTATAGTCATCACCTAGCTGTATCGACTCCGTGTCGGGCCGAGGCCCAATTGTTTGAAAGAAGGAGATCGTCATCACCACCATTACCATCACGAAGGTGTATTATGCAATTCAGGGTTACGTGGAGAGTAACGCAAATAAACATGAGGTCGTAAACAAGTGATTGCAGTACGTGGAAGATGTACAGAACGTCGCGAAGCAATTTGTTTTAATGGTAGACGGTTGAAGCGCCTGGCTTATTCTATAACTCTTGACAACAGTGCCGTTATCGTTATCATGTTGCGCAGCTTTTTTTTAACGTGGTACATTGTACACCGGCGCAAAGACAATATCATCAGGGTTGAGAAATAATTCGTTACTTTTAACGAAGTTACAGTTACCTTCTTTCAGTAGCTATAACTTAACTCCATTTCTTTCTTTCCATTTATAATTGTAACTTGATACAATTATATTCCAACTCGATACAGCTAGGTGATGACTATAGCGATGGTTACATTTTTTTGGTAACTAGTAACTAACGTTAGTAGAGATTTTTGTAGTTACTTTATATATTTCAAACTTGTTCGTCAACACACAAGCTGCGTTCAACAAAATAAAGTGATAAATTATTTTTGAGAATACTTATCATTTAAACATTAAAAATAAAATTTTATTTTTTAAAAGAAAACATGGATCATTGATTTACGATGTTTATATTGAAGTTCAAATTTAGCAAATTTTTAAAAAATATTGATCTCATAATTTTGATTTCAAGTGTATACAAAATTCGAGAATCAAAATATAGCAAGACAGTTCTCGAAAAATTAAATAAAATAATCATTTGTAAATTTTTATTTTAAATAATAGTTTTTGAGATATAAGGATTTAAAAAAGTATAATTATTTGATAACATAAAAATTCCTGTTTTTTATGTTATTAAATATTGTAATTATATTTCTTTTTTAAGCAGACATCATTACACTATTTCTTCTCGCAAATACTACCTTCGACTATTTGAAGTTAAACAGTTTTTTGTTGTACATATATAAAAAAAGTTATAGACTTTTTAGTACAGTAACAAATTTTGTCGATTCTGCCTTAAATTTGGACACGCATAAAAAAAAAGTGAAAAGGTTTCGGGTTAAACAATTATGAAATCGTATTCTGGAATATTGGAAGAGTGAATTTTTTTCAGACATTTTAAAGCCCGAAAACACTTTAAAGAACATTACCAGGTACCAGAGATCCGATTGAACTTAGAAAGCTGCAATTAAATAGACCACCGAAGGACTTCACTTACGACGTTTCACTTCCTCTTTTTTCGGCATCTTTCAAAGCTTTTCTTTTTTTTCTCCTTCCATATTAAATTGTCTTGTTTCTTTCTTTTCTTTTAACGGCCTTTTCTTTTTCATTATACCTTCTTTCGTTCCACGATTTATGTACAAAATAACGGAACGAATGTTTAGTTATACTATGCGACAGTCGTATAATGGATTGCGGCAAGCAATGCGACGATTTGCGAAAGTTTGGAACAATACCCGGCTGCTAATGAATAGGTAGGTTCCCCTCCTATCCCGTATACAGAACTCAAAGGCGGATGCCTGACGGAGGGAACTATCTGTTGTGGACATCAAATGAAGGGGAAGGTTTGTCGCTGCCACGATATATTTCTTTTTCTTATACTTCCGTGACACTCTCTTTTACAATTACCTTTTCCTTTCAGGACGAAAGTGCATAGTGAAAGTGTGCTTCGATAATCGCGCGTTCAACGCGGGATCATCGGAATGGCTGCCGATAATCCGTTCTTATGGCCGCCACAAAGTAATATAATTTAGAAATATTAGAAATGTAAAATTGTATTTAAAATAGCAATGTATAAACATTACAAGAAATTAATAAAAAAAGCAACGACTCGTTACTTTTTAAGTAACTAAAAGTGTAGCGTGTTACTTTTCAGAATCGATAACTTGCAATGATACTCAGTTACATTTTGAGAGAAAAAATTGTTATTACAATTAATTATCTTTACCTTTCACTTTTCTAAATCCTGAATAATCTGAACACAGTATAAGGAATATAGTAGGAACAATTCTTAGTTTTGTAGTCTGTAAATTGTCGTTGCATAAAAACATTTCAAAAATATTTCATTGATACTTTTTCATTTTGACATTAATTTATTGTGACCTTTGGTTGAAAGTAAAACAGAAAATATATAGAAATATGGACCAGACCTATAGTATCACCTACAGGTAGCAGATTTCTAAAGTCACTTATAAGGGGAGGACTAGTGTAAATGATCGATTTCAACGAAACTCGTTGTAGCGTTAGGTTTACATATCAAGTGATACTGATAAAGTTGCATACAGACCTATCGCCACAACGATTTCATTGAAATCGATTATTTACACGTCTGGTCCTCACCTTGTGATGTATTTTATCAGAGACAAAAATTTTAATACCAAAATGTCGACTCGGAAATTTCTACCATCAATTCTATGCATATTCTGTGCACGTCTCAATAAATAATTATATTTTCAAAAAAGTGATGTCAAAAATAATTTATATTTAAATTGTTTTTATAAATTACTGACGAAAAAGTTTTTATCAATACATTCGTTCTTTATTAAATTACTTTAGCATTAAAAAACAATTTATTAATTAATATTTATTAGACACTTATACTATAACAGATATTATTTATTTACTTCGTACGACATATTTGACAGCTCGATGTGTAATGATAACTCGACCAAAGATCAATATATCGTAAAATAATATCGCTATTAATATTATCAGCGCGTATAGCATGTTAATTAAGACTTAAGCGCCTGATTTTTTATGACGTAAATGATCGCGTGGGGAGTCAATTTGACATTTTCACACTTCAATTTGTCTATATTTATTTATATATAAACAAAGTTTTTTATTTTTATTTATATGCAATTATAAACTGACATTTTAAACATGAAATAATAATTTGTAAGCATTAGAAATTTTTAAAAATGTATATTTTTAAAAATATTTCTTTATGTAGTGTTTTAACTAATTCATATCTTTCAAGTTAATAAATACAAGCACTTAAAATGGTCAAATAAATTTCAATTATTATTATACTTTGAAAAGTGACTTAATATTGTAGTATTTTTATTTTATTTTATAAACATGTTTGTATATTATATATATATATATATATGTATAATTTTTTAAAGCATATAAAAAAACTGAAAATATTAATAAACCCTTTTATTATTAAAAAAATATTATTATATTCAGCATTTAGGTATTAGAATTTTCATCTCTAAATTTGTCCCTAAACTTTATGAATCTGCCATTTGCAGGTGTTACGATAGGTCTGGAGGTCTCTCTATATTCTATCTATGCCGAATAAAAGAATGTGTTTATTACTCTACATAAATGTTAATTCATAAAAATACAGAATTTAAATGAAAAGCGGAGAAGATAATACTGGATTCATCAGTCACAAAAAAGCGAGAACATTTTCACTTTATAAACAACTTAAAGGGTAGCCAATATCTTTCGTTAGAACGAACGAAACGAAGAGGCTGGATGTCCTCGGACAACAGTGATAATTATACAAATGATGTTATACAATATCCAGCAGCGTCACAAGAGCTGTCTCGCATATCGGGATTTTATTATAATCTGTTTAACGTGACGTCGAGTTAATGGGTCGCGAGCTGCGGTAAATGATATCAGAACGTTGCATAAATCGTCGATATCTGCAAAGGGTCAGAAAAAGCATGCGATAGGTCGTCTTACGTTACGAACATTCGAGATAGAGAGTTACGGCTTCAAACATATCCGTGCTGCATGCATTAAGAAATTCTGAACAGTTGTAATCGCAGAAATTTGAGCAGTTGCTAGAGATGACAAGTAAACGAGGATTTCTAGACAAGCGACGTACGATATCCCCAAAATTAGAAAATCAGGTAGAGAAATGAAGAGAATGCGAAAAAGAACGTGGATTAAACAATTAGGATAAAGGACAGCCGTTTACCTGCGTGCACGCTTGCGGAAAAATGTATAAAAAATGTATAAAAACCAACATAAATCATGTTGAGTGCTATACGAATGTATATGTCAAAAGACGTCATCGTCCACGCGCACATCCGTAAATCATATGGAAATAAAACTCTAAGGTCGATTTCCCTTTCCACGATATATGCGAGGTGGTCTCGGCGTAGCGCCGGCCGTGCTTGTTATTCGAATGATTATGTAAAACTTATGCGAAGCAGAGGTCGGTCGAAAGCGACGTAAAACGTCAAACGTAGAAAACGAACGAGCGGCGAAGAGCTGTTACGTCGAGGCCGATGCACAGCAAACACAACGCGATAAAATCGCGTTCCCCACATTGAATTTACAACACTTGAACTCACTTTCGATCGTCCGAGAAATTAAACAAAAAGGTCAATGAAGGGGGACAAAAAAAAAGAAGTATATAAAGTAGTGATACAAAGTATATTGAATTCAGGTATTTTCATTCTCTCGTAATTTTAAGACAAGAGAATTGAAAAAAAAAACATACCCAGAGAAGTTTTTTCAATTCAAAAAATATATTTGTTTGAATCAAAGAAAGAACGATGACACTTTAAGGTCAAAATCTGCCTGTGAGGAAATAGTTTGAAATCGAGCTATCTTTAAAAAAAAGGCTAATAACGTCATTTCTTAAAATCAAATATTTTTTTATTTTTCTTAAAGATATTTTCAGTTTAATTTTTAAAAAATCAAGTTTGAGTAACAATTTCATGAATTTAAACTTTTGTCTGTGTGTACGATTTATTCCTAAAAATTTTTAGAGACTTTAAAATCGAAAATTAATTCTGTCATTTAATCTTAGAAAAATTATATTTGTTAATAAATGATAAAACGTTGCATCTTTATTAATTTCAATTAAATTTTATAATAATTTTATGATAATGAGAGCAAGCACCCCGTTTCTTACTACGTTACGATTGTTCATATGCGATCGACACTTGTTTTCCACAAACAATCAAAAGGTCCTGTGTCAAATTGATCAATTAGCGCATGAACACAATTGACTGCCACTTGACTACAGGCAATAATGTGAGGCATAGTTAAGATAAAATATTTGATGCGAAAGGGTAGAAGTTTCCCGGGATGTTTTACATTGTATTGATGTTCGAAACCATTATCTCATTAATTTGGGTGTCTCATTCAAAGCCACTTTAACAATGTGCAATCTGTCCCTTTTTTCGACCAATCACCACAAATCTCTTTGCCAACAATCGACCCTGCCAAGTGTCATTACACCCTAGTGCATGCTAGGTGGTGAGTTTAGAAGCTGGCATTTCGTGTCATTGTAAATTTAGCAGAGTAGAAGTCCGAGGACTGTCGAGGGTCCTCATCAGGAACGGCGCTAGATTATTCAGCGCCCCTATGCAACATATAAATCAGAGCCCTAAATATATACATGTTTTATTACTTCCATATAATGCTTAATTCGCTTATGTCCATCTCCATCAATGTAAATTAACTTTGATGTCAGTTTAAATTACTCTTTATCTTTTTCTAATTCTTAGAACTAGAAAAAGATAAAAAATTAGTTAAAGTTAATCTGCATTGATAGAAATGGACAATAATGTTACGCCCCTGGTCCTCGTAGAATTGATCGTCGCTACGTCTATAAGTGCGACGTCTAAAAAAAAAAAGAACGATCCAAGTTTATATGTTTTCGTCTTCGAAATTTATGTTCGAAGGTTGGATCGCGAATTCACGGCCAAAATATAATGTGACATTTTGGCTAGGCCCGATCTAAGCCTCTCATTCCTAAGACCTTGACACATATCGTTCAGAAAATAAAAAGAAGAAATTATTAAACTATTCTTCTTCTCGTATAGACCAATGGGCGTGATTCTTTTAACAGAATCATTGTCCCTTACCTAGCGACGCGATTTAACAGGCGGTCACACCTACTAAGTAATGCTAGGAAGACTCGTCGTTCTCAAAATAATCCAAGTGTTCCGCTGGTTCCATATTTAGCGCGACTGATTCGCGTTCAGGTCAAACAGGAACCGAAGTTGGAGGGAACGCGCGAAAAAGGCAAAAAAAGAAGGAAAGAAAAATGGAGGTAGAAAAGAAACTAGAAAGGAAATTAGAAAAAAGGAAATTAGATAGCAAAGAAACTACATTCCATCCCTTTTAGGATGGAATGCCGTCAGAATAAAATAAAATTGAATAGAATAAAATTGAAATAGAAGGATACATTTCCGAACAAAATTATTAAAATACTTCGAGTGTAAACTTCAACGTGATAGTGCGAGACAGTGAGAGAAAGATAACTTGCTGATCGACAGATAGTCGCCTTTATCAGCCGAGCCTATCGAAATAATCTCAGACCTCTGAACAGGTCAGTATAAGTACGATTATACAATTTTTCTTAACAAATTATATCAAATAACAGTGCTAATTTTTCTAATTCATATTTAAACAACAATCGATTTAAGAATTAACGAAGAATCGATATATGTAGAAGAAAAACTTAGAGACCTGTCGTAAAAATATGAAACTTGTTTGAAATGCATCTTGTTTTGCAAACGTGACGCAATTGTGAATTTTAACGCGATGGGATCCCTTCATCGACGTGTCTAGAGTTTAGACAACGAGAATCTTTCCTCAAGGCATATGCATTTCGCAAGACGGCGGCGCCTCCGGAAACGGAATCCGCCGCGCTAGAGAGACTACGCTAAGAGAGAGACCTACTAAACTTAGCGCTCGAGTTTTGCAGTTACGTAAGGTCCAGTAACCCGACGGCGTAAAATTAGGATAGCTCTTCTTGCTTTCGTATGCGTCTAGGCGACAGTCGTCGTCGTTATCGTCGTCGTTATTTTACGGTGTAATTTAGCCTCTCGTCAGCGGAAAAAATATCTATCATATTTCAAGGACGATAACAATTCTCTCTTCTATCATACGTTCTTACTTTCATACTTTCAACTACTCATCAATTTCAAATTTATGAATGTGCAATCTCAAAGAGCATAAAACGAAATTAAATTGTTTCAAAAGCGATAAATCAGACTAAAACACTTCGATTTTCGTTACTTCGATAGGAAAGTCCTTAAGAAACATTTGACGTATCGTTTAACAAATTTCTTAAAAAAATGTCTTTTCGAGTTTCCTATAAGATTTATAATTTTATTATGCTGCAAGCCAGAAAAAACGCAATCTCACGTGCGCAATCTCGAAAATTTGGAATAAACATCATGATCGAGATTGACTTGCGAACGATCAACGAAGTGCATTGCATATGGATTCGGTCAGGCTGAGGTATGTAATCAATGCAATGTCGTATTCAATGCAAAGTGCGATGACAGTGTCACAGACAGATGTCAGAGGTGAACTCTATTACTATCAATGATGCGTACGACGCATAATTTAAAAATGTGTGTTTAGCATTTATCCTAATATTCATTTATCTCTTTCTCTCTCTTTCTATCTGACTTTTATCCAAGAATATTCGCGCAATTATAATAAATTATAATTTGAACAATTCAGCAATTTGGATAACTAATAGTATCTTGTTCTATAATTAAAAAAATTAATAGTTACTCAAAATTAGTTTGTACACTGAGAAAGTGAATCCTCGTTTCGAATTCGACTTTTATAATTTGTGAAATCTTAAATAGTCGCGTTAAAAAGGTACTTTTCGACATAGGATCTCGTACAGTGGCTCGTTCGCGCGCATTTTCCCGTCAGAGTCGGCGACCACGTGCTCATATCACGCATGAGACGGGGTTCACAGGCACGTCTAGCACGGAGCGTCTTCTCCCCTCCAACTTCCGGCGGATCATGCGCTACGTTCACCACGTGCTTCCAACGCGAAAAGGACGCCTACGCTAGCAGCCATGCCGATGTAAACCTTCAGAAAGCGCGCGTTCAGAAAGCCGATTGGCAAAAACAGATCCGAAAGAGACGAACGTTTGGAGGACACTCGGTTCGACTGAATTCCATCGATATATTTTATCGTTACCACAAATGTTACGTCTACGATGAGCAACGGATTACCATTGACAAGCTAGAAAATGACTACGTTATATCAAACTCTTCGAAGAAAATTGCTTTCTCAAAATTTCCAGCAAATAAAACAGAAATGTATTACGAATCAAAAATAGCGTGAAATAAATATTTTAGGAAACTAAAGTATATCTCAAAGTTTTAGTATTGTGAATGTAGTATTATCTACATTTATATAGTACAAACAAATACGTGTGTCTGCAAAACCTCAATATAATTTGATTGAGGTTTTATTCTAATTCCTAAAACTAAAAAACAAATCTCTATACTAGAATATCTTTTTAAGAAAAGTTGATTGTAAAATTTAAGAACTATTGCTATTTGAGTACATAATTGGTTTGATGTTTGTTTTTGGAGCAACAGAAAAGACAAGAACAATAGAAAATCAGTTTTTAATTTAAGAAATTTCTGTAAATAGCTTGAAGAATACTTATTAACTAGACAAAATAAATATACATAGTTTCCTGTTTTAGAATAAAAAAAAATAAGTTATTCAAAATTAGTTTGTACACTGTATCGAGAATGATTCTGTATAACCGGTTAAGTTTACTAAACACTCGTACTAGCGTATTGCACCGTGGCTGCGATAGTAAGGCAAGTTTAAACTAAGCCTTCGGTCTCGGGTTCGAATCCTACCAATCAAACTCCTTTTTTTCACAGAATATTAAAATGGAATTTTTTTTTATAAGATTAGAGATAAATTTAATGGAAATTTAATTACAGAGAATGGAATCTTTTACATATTATTTATTAATAAAAAAGTTTACAAAATAAAAAATTTTCACAATGTCGAGATGCGCGTGCAAAAAATTTCGTTTGTTTAATGTTCCTAGTGCTGTACTATATTAGAACTTTTGATATCTTCTATTATAAATTATATCTCATAAATTTTACCTTAATAGATCGAACTTTTTTATTAATAAATAAATATGTACAAAATAAAACTTTACGTCTCGCAAATTTTCCTATTATTTTATAAAAATTCAGTTTTAATATTTAATTAAAAGAGGTTTCGATTGGAGACAAACTGAACCAGAAGTTAAAAAAGATGCTCTATTATTAGTCACAGTGTAAAATTGATAGAATTATAAAGTGACAGTCGACCTAATTTGATTGAATAACCGTTAATTTTTCATTAGGAAGCAAAGAATCACGTCTTACTTAATTAATGACTCTCACCACCAAGCTACTTGCAGTATTTATTTAAATTAAAAATTATTTTTTTCTAGCTCTTGCCCGTTTCTTGTTAGAAGAGCTGTAAGTCAGCCTAGTTACAAAAATCTATATATATTAAATAAAAAGGAATAAATTACAAGTAGAAAAGTATATTTTACTCTTTACAAATATAAAAATTTGAAATTATAACTTTTTTAATGTTCGTTCAATTTTCATTTCTAAAAATCTGACATTTTTCTAAAAGCACAATAAAAATCAGCGATGACAGGGAAAGCCCCCGACTAACCCGATCGTCGGCAGCGACCGCTTTCGCTCACGCCCATTTCATTAACTGTGACATAGTTTAGCGGTCCAGAATGTTAGGTCTCCAGTTAGAATTCCAAGGTTAAGGGAGTTATCCCAGCTTTTACGATTAGCACAAACTGCTTGAGGTATAGCTCGAGATGTAATGTTTTAAACGTAAGCACATTCGCGGTGACGCGTGGCACCGTGTAAACACAGAAAAATACATACCGCAAGTTATAATTGAAAATTATAATTATAACTATTGCTCACTCAAAATATTTCACATATCTGCATTTCTATCATAAGCATCAAATCTATTGAAAATATATTCTATATCGTGGTAATTTAATATTTCAATCAAGAACATTAAGTTAAAAAAGAATTCAATTTGCTCATAACTCTGATTTTTCTTCGAGATAACATATTGTAATAGAAAGAGTATAAAAATTCTCTTCTGAGTACATGCTGATGAAAGTTTCTAAAAATTTGTGCTGACTGTATTTTGATCGATATCAAGAAAATATTCTTTATGGAAGATAATCATACTTAAAAAAATAATAATAATAAATAGAGTAGTCGCTTCTCTTAGCAGTAGAATTAATATTTTTCCGTGTTCTCGCACTAGCAGCTCACTTGTCAACTTGCAAGTGGCAGATGTTCATTCCTTATTTTAGCCTTTAAAAGAGATTAACGAAAAAGAACTGAAAAGTTTTGAAAGAATTAGAAAGTTTAGGAAAGCATTATACATATATTACAGTATAATGCTAACCCAAGAGACAGTTATTCAATGTGGAGAATTAAAAACGTAAAAGTCCAGTAGCACATGTAGCAACAAAGCACCTTAACAAATTGTCCTCATTGAAACACTCTGTAATCTCTTTCACGCGCACCTGTCGTCAGTTTCCCTACCTGGCCTGTCATCGCTCATTCTCTGTTCTAACTGCATGCTGTTGTCAGTCGGGAGCATTCTTTTAAGCTCTTCGACGTCGAATCTTCGAGCGATCCAAGCAACGACATTTGAACGTTTAAGATCTCAGAGAAGATCCGAAGAACTGTCTTTGATTGAGAGTACTGAGGGCCGGGGCCAATCCACTCCAACGAGAGAAGGAAGAGGCGAGAGCTCCACGATAGTTTCTTACGTTACTGTGTGACACGAGGCTGCACGAGGCTTCCTTCTGACAGATGTGTCAGAGTCGTGTATCGCGCTGTCACAAGCAGGAGGCGCGCGTCGCCACCGCCGCGGAACCGGTTCGACGAAAGTGCGCGCTTACAATCACGTGTGAGCGACCGTCGCCGAGAGGAAGGCGCGAGAAACGGCGCGACGGCGACGGCGACGTGTACGTTGATCGGTTTCCCCGGCGTGTCCGCATTTGAGAGTTTTGAGACGCGCTTCTCGTCGCGGCGCAACGCGACGCGTGTCCCCGAGGCCGCTCGTCCCCGCCCGGTCTGGACGCGATTGCCACATCCAGGTTGTCTCTCTCTCTCTCTTTCTTCTCTCTTTCTCTTTCACTTCCTTCGATAATGATCGCAAACCGCGTGGTATGGCGTCTATCAAATTCTCTCGCACGCCGGCAATCGAAGCGGAACGGACACTCGCGGCGCGTCGTATCACGGTGGAATACGCGTTTTATCGATCCGCGGATTCCCGTGGAGAAACTTTATTCAACAAGCGGACACACACTCCGCGAGCTTCCACATTGGTCGGCGGTGTGCGCGTGACTGCCCGCTGAGAAGCCGCGACTGCCGCGAGTTTACCCCACCATCTGCTCCCCACCGAATGTTACACTTCACGAGGGACCTGCGAGAGTGAACTTTTGGAGGATCCTTTCGATGGATCAATTTTACATCATTTGTCTGATGCACCGCATGCTCGCCGACTGGTGGTGCATGATGATGCGCCTGGTGGAGCACGGTTATTATATGTTTGTGACATAAGATGTATGATCAAAAAAAATAATATATAGAGAAGAAAGTCTAATATACAAAATGCAATCAAGAAACTTTCTATGAATATCTATTTTTAATTTAATAAAGAGAGAGAGAGAACCTACTCTCTAAATTGGAATCAGTGTATTATTCACTGAAAGTGAATAGTCTGTTTTCAGTGATACACTTACAACTGTTTCATTCAGTGATATATGCATTCAGTGACAATACACTAAATTCGGTCAGTGAGAGTAACCTCTTCTTAATCAGAATCACTGAAAAATAGTGAATAGTCACTGATGACCACAGTTATAAATATAGCACTGCAAATCAGTAAGATTTCACTGTTTCAGATTTAGAGAGTAGAAAAATTAGGCATCAGACAGCAGCGAAAGATGTTACAAACTGATTATATAAAATAAAAACGTTCACTGCTCTTTATTTCTTCTTGATCTCCAAGATCGTTCCAGCATGAATAATTTTTATAAGAGCAATATTGCTAGCTTTAATTTCTTTTGACGATGAAGAGAAAAAGAGAAAAGAGGAACTTTATACGAAAAAAGGAAAAAAATGAACCGGTCTCAGGTACCTGAGAATACACCTCGTTTAGTATTGTATAAAAAAAGAAACAAATCTAATTAATAGGTGCATTTTGCACAGAGGTTGCATAGCAATCGGTGCATAGGATCAGTGTTCTTGCGCGAGCGGGTGTCCAGACCATAGAGCTGTGGCACAGGACCACAGCTGTGCGAAATCATCCACAAGTTCAGAAGTGCACAGAGGTGAATCGAACCCTACTGTCAAAAATTCAACGTTATGAAGTAAATGTGTCGGTTGAACGAACGATACGTCTTATCTCCGACGGTTCAACAGATAACTTGGTCTCAGCATTTTAGACTCGCATTCACATTGCCCCAATGACTTATGCAACAATTACATGAATCCTTGTCGTTTCGGCGATTCTCTTGCTGGGTGAATGCGAGCTTGCGTAACTCGTGCGAGGCATCGAAATCACGACAAATCATGATTCGCAATTGCGCTTTAATGCTATCACGGTTTTAAAAACCGCTTGCGTTTTATCTCTGTGATATTTTCGTCAAGACGAGTAAACGACAAAAATATGAGCTTAGAAGAAGCTTCTAAGAAAAATAATTTTTTTTTAAATAAATTGCACATTTTCATTATTATATCTCTCGAAAAGATTCAGAAAGATGTGAGTGAAAAAATGTTTACAATCAGCAGTATAAGCTAGAAAGATTAATTGTTTTAGACGTTGATAAAATGACCTCCTAAATCAATCATTCTTTACAATAATTTTTGTGTATCGAAGTCACGAAGTAAGACATGTTTTGATATCATCGTTATAGCGAATATTCTCAAAATAGCACATACTTTATTAAAATTTCCTGTATGCGATGATCTTTCTTTTATAACACGAGAGATCATATCATAACGTCTATTAACAGAGGCAATTTAATATTAGATAACCGTAGCTTCTTAAACACGTTAGTAATAATTTAGCAGTAGTGGAAGTCGTCTTTATCTTATCGCTGCCGTATTTGTATCATACATTTATTTTACTATCTACGATGTACGGCAAACGACGAGTGAGTACGTACGTCCTGATAATATGTATGTAAATATAACATCTAAATAAATGTAAAAAGATATCTATCCGAAATACTGGCCGTTTCTATAATTTTGTTATGTAATCAATGTGTTATAGTTAGCAAAAAATTCAGATTTTTGTGTATTTCGATAGTACGATATCTGAGGATTGTTTTGGTGCAACAATCATGCGAGCAACAAATTCTTCGACGATCTGGTAATGAATTTTTGCGCGCGAAACGCGCGTTTCACGAATAAATTAATTATTTTCTATGATTTCTCTCCGATATTCACCGTGCGTTGTGGAATACACCGTATCACCTCAGGCAGAACGTACGAGGCAGTACAGGATGTATATTTATACGGCGGTATAAACTAGACCACTAAATAACTCGCTCGCGTGAGTCGCTATTAGCGCGTGCCCTCTAAACAACTTGCGCAAATCCGCCAGGAGCCCCTTTAACGATTTGTGCAAATCGTGGACAGCGCGAGAGAAGGTTCGCGGCTCCTCGTTAACCGGTCGGCGCTAACGCAAGGAGGACATTCGCGTTTTCGCCATCGCGTCGCGCGACTCCCATCCGGCCGCTCTGATTGCAACGCGTCTAATATCCTGGGTACTAATCGCAATACTAACCGCACGTCGTAACAAGAATCTCGGAGGCTACGCTAACAAAATCATTTCTTAGAATTTACCTTCAAAACCGAGGGCATAAGATATTTCGAATTTTACTGTTAGCGAAACGTATTTTATATTTTATTGTGGTAGATTAACTCTTAGAGGGCAGGAAACTTATTGTTAGAGGATCATATTGACCTACAAAACTTTCAACAAACCTATTCAAAAATTATCATGCATTGACCTGACGATTAGTGACGGACACGAGTTCTTTGGTTTTGAATTCAGTAGAAATGTCACGGTCAAAAGTTTCAAGTTACAGGTCACAGTGCATACTTCGTAAATCATATTTCAGGTGAAAAACTGAGCATGGATCACTCAAAAGATTATGAGCTTTTTATTGCAACAATGCATTTTGCTGATTCTGTCTCAAATTCGAACGTGTAAAAAAAAAACGTTTCGGATCATATATACAGTAAAACATTTTTAATATTTTTGCATGTCCCAGAAAGTCTAAATTTTAAGTTAAAATAACTCTTATTCATCATGTTACTTATTGACAAATTAAAAATGTT
>QKQZ01021920.1:0-10777 GCA_003595255.1 Solenopsis fugax | reverse complement strand
ATTAATTCGTGTCTAAAATTGAAAATTGATGTGTTTCATGATATATTTCGGAAAAGCTCCCTTTTCTACAGCACTATATAGTATTCTAACTTTAGGCAGAGTATATATGAGTAATCCGCGAACGGACCTGTTTGAACGTGTTTTGTCCAGCTTTTTTATGTAAAATACTCACAAAAGAAGTTTTACTCACACATTATGTCTCACAGACCCTAACAAAACTTTGCTGCCGTTCGAATTCTAATTGACCAATAAAGTTGATCAACCATTTCAATCGAAAGAGGAGATTTCAAACTTTTCTTACCTCCTAGTCCGAACCTCCTATTTTCTTCCGTCTTTACACAATAAGCGTTCGAAGCTTCATGTGGGGTCTCTCTAACCCACTTACGTGTTTAAGGGATAAAATAATGCATAGTTATGTATAATTATATATGTATATATTTTAATATATGTGGGCATATTTTGTATATAATCATATATAATTATATAAATTTATATGAAAATTATATGATAATTATATATAATAATTTCACATAATTTTCTGCAATCATTACTTTCCGCCGTATTATTTTCTGTTATATTGACATAACTGCCAAAAATGTAAAAGGTAAAATATTTAAAGTGTGTAGAGATGTATATAGGTAGAGAATAGGCAGATAAAGAATAGGTAGCGAGCGCGTGGAACTGTGTGTATGGATGAGTGGGTTTCAGAGTAATATTGTAAACCAAGTCGCCTCCAATTTTTGTAAGTTGGCAACTTTTTATAAGTTAAAGAGAAATATATATCTATCTATACATATATAACTTTACAATTATGTATGATTATGTAAAATTATATAATATTATATATAATTCTATATAAAAGTCATGCATAATTATATATAGTAATATATTTTTTAACGTCATTTAACGTTAAAAAAAAAAGAAAAATAGAATTTTACAGGGCTAATGAGAGTAAACACGCAGTAATTGATGCGCAATAAATTCCTTTTCAAAAATTATTCATATGAACGTTTCGGTCCCACTTCGGACCATCCTCAGCATAACAATAATTCTCTTTAGAATCTTTTTATCTAATTGGTTGTCACTGGTCTATTCAACTATGTACCAACGCAACATCTTGGAATTATTGAGATACTCCTCGATCATGTTAAGGACATTATTATCTGGAGAATTATTGTTATGCTGAGAATGATCCGAAGTGAGTCCGAAACTTTCATATGAAAATAATTTTTAAAAAAAGGTATTTATTGCGCATCAATTACTGCTCGTTTACTCTCATTAGCCCTGTAAAATTCTATTTTTGACAATTTCGAGAGTCTAACATTTTTATTAAAAAATAGAGTTTTATCTTTTTTATCATGCTGTTTGCATAATAGTCTAATAAAATAGCATTGAAGTAATGTATGTTACTATTGTTATGCTTTATACACGACAATGATTTATTTTTATTAGTTTAATCTTTCGAGTGATTAGTCAGTATATATTGTCGAGCTTAAATAATTGAAAACTGTGAAGTGTATATTAAAAAATATCTATATGAAATCATTTGAATAATGAACCTAAACAGACTTTAAATATTCGATGAATTTGATTTTCCTTTCATTTATAAAAGATATCACAAAAAATCATTATGAAAAGTGTGAAAAGAGATGTGGAGATATTCATATAAATTTACGAAGAATGAAAATTCAATTTTAAAGGTTAGTGACAGGGGTAACTTGAACAACATGAATATTTTGATTTTTATCTATAAGCAGTTTCGTAGAGCAAAAATACGAGATGCAACTTCCGTTTAAACTGTTTTTATACGTGTCACCATTCTCGGTAGTTATTTCGCCGAAAAGAAAATGTACATTTTCTTCGAGGAGTGATTTTATCCCCTAAACCTGAAATTTGGTACGAGCAAAAAATAATTTTGTGAATTATTCTACTTGCACACAATATTTTTAACTATTTTTAAGTTTACTGAAATTTTGGGTCGCCTAACATTCGTCAATAAAATACATTAACCATTGCAATCAGCTGTTCTACAGTCGACATTAAATAAACAATATTTTACAAAAATAATGATTTTTCTATTCATAACTCGTTTTTAATTGTCCAAAGTATTTCGTGTATACTTTGCCATCGTTAAAAATATTTGACTGATTTTAACATTCGAGTTAAAAAAAATCATTTTATTATTTCAATTATTATTATTAAAAAAAACTCTTATTTTAATTCATTGTACTATACTGATTTGCCTTCAACGCTCTTTCGCGTAATACGCGATTAGCGATACGTATGAGACGAATCCGTTCCAGCGCAGAAAAATCGAGCGCACGAACAGGTACGTATAGCGTGTATATACATAAGGAGTTCGTTATTATTTTTCAAAAAATGGTATATCGGAAAGATATTTTATTGTACATGGTTGGATTCGTATAAAAATAAGCTTTAATTCTGTCATTAAAATATTTGAAAA
This sequence comes from Solenopsis fugax, assembly GCA_003595255.1. NCBI lineage: Eukaryota > Metazoa > Arthropoda > Insecta > Hymenoptera > Formicidae > Solenopsis > Solenopsis fugax. The sequence goes on along the minus strand of QKQZ01021920.1, from coordinate 8,313 downwards.
TTTATAAAAACAAATGTGAAGTGGTGGAGAAAGTATAAAAAATAATTTAAAAAATTTTTTTTAAATTATTGTTATAAAGTACTCTTCGAGCCATTCAACTTTCATTCAGAACATTTTTTTCTATCTCTTATAGTTTCGACGATATTCGCTTGGAAAAAAAAAATCGAATTTTTTTAAAAGTGTTTCACCCCCTAAAATTGACATCGGGCACGAACAAAAAATATTTTTGTGTTACGGATTAACTGCTCTATTTGTACACAAAGTTTCAGAATTTTTTGAATTTGCGGGGTGCCGAACGTTCCTTGTTAGCAATTACATCAGACTTTTATGCTCTTTGATATATTGTTTTATATTTAGAAGCTTTTGTACAAAATATTAAGCAATTGATCTTGTAACATGTTACTTAATTTTTGGTACCAAAAATTATCTTTTTTGAGTTACTACTTAAATTTTTATTCTTAACATTTGATTACACAAAAAATTATGGACTTAACGGATGAAGTATTATTATTATCACATCCTGAATACCAAGAAAAAACTTTTCAAAAGTCATTAACATCTTATTAGTTAATTGTTATACGTTAGAATTCATTTTTTTCTACCATTAAAAAGGGCCTCCAAATTCCATCAACCCAATAACCCTACTGATGTTTCCACAAAACATGAGGTGAATTACTTTACTATTTCGTACATAGTTGGCATAACAGATTTATTAGAATGTTTGAATTTTTTATGTTAATCTTTTCATGTATTAATAAATTTAACAGATTCTTCAAGACAAAAGTCCATTATATATACACACACACGCACGCACGCACGCACATTCATACGCGTACCAATGTTGTGTACAAGATCAATTGCTGCTTAAATTGTGAAGCATCTTATGTGGGACAAACTCATAGAGTGTTAAAAATTAGAATCGACGATTATGAAAACAATGAATCATTCGGCAGCTGCTACTTTTTTATAAATTTTTCCTCCCAAAAAAGTTATTCTCCAATTGTTTGGAACCGAGATATTTTTTCCAAAAAATCACTGTAACTCTAATTTTTAAGATTAAGAACTGTGACTTGCACCATTCGTAAAAGAAAAGTTAAAATTAATGTTTTAATATTATCGAATTTTTCCGTTCATCTATAAACATTCGAAAGTTTCAATACGCGAGCGAGACAATGTGCTGCGGCAAAGTTGGGTAAGCAGCGTCGATCGGCGGCTTCACTTACTCTGCCGCGGTATACGTAAGAGTCTAACGCCAGAAATTGATTTCACGATTTCAAATTGACCTTGCATTTTGTTTATTAATGAAAGAAAAACCATGTTGAGTATGCATCTCTGACTAATAAGTCGCATGAGTTACGTTTATTTATTTAATTCTGTAAAAGATGTCAGGATTCGGCACCTCAATATACGCAATTAGCAATATAAAATTAAATAAAACTTACAGTCAGATCAACAAAGTTAGCGAAATAAATAACAATTGGAAATAAGATCGGAGCGTAAAAAAATACCTTGCAAATATCAATTTTGTAACCAATATTTCGAGCTGTAATTTGATAAACTATTCGTTATACGAAGACTACATTTTACGAAAATTTCAAAGCCTTGCGTTCAAATCTTGATGAATAAAGAGCGAGCGAAAAAAGACCTCCGGTAATCTTTATTTTTTTTTTTCAACTTAACTAATAACCCAATCTTAGCGTTCTACGTCTTATTTTGAAGGTATTTTGAATATTTACATTTTTTATATTAAACTTTTTCCATATAATCAATACCTTTCATTCTATATGTGAAAAACCTGTTTTTTGCAATTTTCTCAATTTTTTTCGTATATTTCCACGTAAGTTCCAAGCAATAAACATTTCTTTCTTAATAATCTTTTGAAACATTTTGTGAAAAGAAATGCCTACTTACAATTTTTCCCTGTTCGTCGAATTCTACTGGATTAAAAGAACTGTATTAATTGACGAGAATATAATTCTATGTGGGACGTTTTCTTTATGGATTTTAGGAAGGCCATACGTTTTGGATTAATTAGAATTACTAGAATGTAAGGAAAAGTAAGTTTGCTTTCTTAATATTAGAAACTGTAGAGTTTCAAGGAAAATCGCTTCATAATTATCAAAATTTTGAGTAATGTAAAGACTTATAGAAAACTCTAAGTGAAAGCTGAAAAAGTCGACTTTGAGTGCATTAATTATAGTGTACTGCGATAAATCTTCCTTACGCGAGAACACTTGTCTATTCGATCTCTTATCAGCGGTATTTGAACTGCGTCGCACGTATTGGGCACGTATCATGGTGATTGGTATATTATGGCAGCAGTTTTACTTTTTAAACAATTATTTTTTAAGATTTTTACATTAGAGAAATTTTTTATGTTATTAAAAAATATAATTGTTACTACTAATGTCCAATAGGAAATAAATGAAATGACTATTATATTTGTGTTCTATGTGTGCCAAGTTTTAAGAAATCTGCAATAATAGATTTCTTTTCTCAAGGAATACTGCTTTTAAATATATAAAGTTGAATATTTGCATAAAAAACAAAAAAACGAAATCAATTTAAGTTAAAAATGACAGTTTTCTTTATACATTGACATGAGAAATAACAAAAAAAAAACTTGAGAAAAATCTGTGTCTGATATTTCCTAAGATTTATTTGTGAGTAAAGAGGGCTGTTGTTAACTTTAACACGTATATTGTAGAATTATATCTAAAAATAAAAAGATAAGTCAAATAACTCATTGAAATTGAATACAATTTTCAGATTAGTAGCTTTCATGTTTTTTGCTTACAGTTTAAAAAAAGACTCTAGCTGAATAAGACGATCGAAATCCTCCCTTAATAGATTTGTCTGAAGTTTTGTCCACTTTTTTGTCATTAAGAAACTCAGTTTCCCAAATTTTGAAATCCTGGAACCCCTATTATTGTCCATAATCTTAAAATGTGTTTCTTAGTCAATCATTTTTTTCTCAACGAATATTTAATAGATTGATTTGAAATTTGGAATAGTGATATATATTATTCAGACACATAATCATAAATTTTTGTTTTTCATTTTGACGCAAAATTCTAATTTTACGACCTGAGACAAAATTTCAAATTGTGATATCTCCGACTCTCATATAAGAGTTACTACTCTTATATTTTATTTATTTGATTAAAATATAGTGATAGCAAGTCTTATGAGAGTCAAGATATCACAATTTGAAATTTTGTTTTAGCTAGTTGAACGCGATTACCTTCGATTTACCGCGTTCACTCCAAAAGAAATTGTTTCCGAATTATACTTTGGATCAAGTGAGGGGAGGAGGAAATGAAATGCTTATCAGGAGTAACTCGGTGAATTAATAGGTTGAAACTCAATAAATTGAAGTAAATAAATTTAATTAAGCAAAATGAAATAATGACATTAGAGGTTCTCTTCACCACTTTAACAATAACCTGTTATCGCGAAAGAATTGAACTCTACGGAATAACCGGTATTATAACGATAATAAGCGAAGCTGCTTGCTTGAGCGTTAGACCGTAACTCGAGGATTGAAACGAGCGTCGATGCTCGTCCCAAAAATTCGAAAACAATGATTGGAATTTCAGCCATTATGGTCTCAGGTTTGACAAATACGCGCTCTCGCGCTCTTACATACAGTCTCACTCTCATTCATACGCTCACGTTAGACGCAAATGATCAACTTCAGACTACGGCCTGAACACTGGTAAACTTAGAATTTCGCGATAAAATAGAAAAAAAATTTGTGATTATGTGTCTTAATAATATCTATCACTATTCCAAATTTCAAATTAATGCATTAAAAATTTGCAGAGAAAAAAATTATTTACTAACAAGGAAGACGACAGAAGTATCCGCGCCCGATTTTGATGAGCCTTTAATATGTTGTAGTACAAATCAAAATAAAGGACATGTATTTTTTTTATATGTACCCGTTTTCACTTTTAACGTGAAACACCCTTTTGAAGAAAATCGGTATTTCTCTTTCGAAATGAATATTATCGAAACTATAAGAGATAGAAAGAAATGTTCTGAATGAAATTTAAATGATTTCAAGAATACTTTATATACAAAAATTACAAAAATTTTTTATTACTGTTATAAAGTACTCTTTAAGCCATTCAACTTTCATTCAGAACATTTTTCTCTATAATTTCGGCGATATGTGCTTCGAAAGAAAAAAAACCGATTTTCTTTAAAGGGGTGTTTCACCCCCTGAAAGTGAAAACGGGCATGTATAAAAAAATACGTGTCCCTTATTTTGATCTGTACTACAACATATTAAAGGCTCATTAAAATCAGGTACGGACACTTCTGTCGTTTTCTTTGTAAGAAACATTTTTTTTTAAATTATGGATGATAGGGATCGTGGGACTTTAAAATTTGGGAAACCGAATCAACTTTTTTATGACAAAAAAGAGGGCAAACTTCAGACAAATCTCCATTAAAAAGGGTTTTCGACCATCTTATTCGACTAGAGCCTTGTACTAAAAGACCCCGCACATATTTTATGGAAAATGTCCCTAGGTTAAATTGGCTGCAATTCAAGTATGTTGTTGTTCTCGACGTCCCGAACAAAAGTCTCAATGGGCACAACTCTCTAATTTCAGTACTTTTCCGTCCAGAGACGTTTGAAGTAATTGTACCATGCTTCTTCACAAACCAAGTATAAATAATTCATATATATATATTTATTTATTCATATGCGTGCGTGCGTGTGTGCGTGCAAGTACATGCATACATTCATGCACACACACACACGCGCGCGCTCACGCACGCATGCACACACACATACAGGGTGAAGAAAAAGTATGGGAACTCTGAAAAATCTCGAAAAATATAAGTTTTACAAAAAAGTGTTTCAGATAAAAGTTGTAGAACATAAAATGGTCTATTTATTGATGTTACCAATTTGACCTTGGGAAATGTCGCCAAAATCACGTCAAGATCAAATAGATTTTTTTAAATGGAATACTTTATTCTAATATTCTGAAAAGCTCTTGACATCAGCTATTAGATTCTGGAATCAAAAATAAAGTATTCTATTTTAAAAAATCCATTTGATCTTGACGTGATTTTGGCGACATTCTCCAAGGTCAAATTGGTATCATCAATAAATAGACCATTTTATGTCCTGCAATTTTTATCTGAAACACTTTTTTGTAAAACTTATATTTTTCGAGATTTTTTAGGGTTCCCATACTTTATCTTCACCTGTGTATATATACGTATACAGGGTGTCCCAAAAAGCTCGGGTCCCCTCTTAAGAGCGGATTCTTTAGAACATTCTAAGAAAAAAATCCTAATACAAAAATATCGAGGATATAATGGTTTTCAAATTATTCGTGATTAAAGTTTACGAATCTCAGAGCTGACATTTCGCGCGTTCAGGCATGGTGACATGACAAGGAGTGAAGGTATCACAAAGGTACCTCTTGACATTGAGATTGTCATATAAATACGCAGTAACATTTTTATTAAGAAATTATTTCTATAGGAAACGTACATTACATATGCATAATTAATGTTTTCAACAAAATTTCAATTTAATAAAAAGATGTTACAATAGCCGTTGGATCAACTATCAAACATATTATCAACATATTCAATCTTTTTCATATCAACATAAATTATCGATATTATCGATATATTATCATGAAAGTTCTTATCATATGAACATGAATATATATATTGTATGTATGTATGTATGTATGTATGTATGTATGTATGTATGTATGCATGTACTTGCACGCACACACGCATATAAATATGTATACATGAATACATTTGTACATACTTGGTTTGTGAAGAAGCATGGTACAATCACTTCAAACGTTTCTGGACGGAAAAGTACTGAATTTAAAGAGTTGTGCCCATTGAGACTTTTGTTCGAGACGTCGAGAACAACAACATACTTCAATTGCAGCCAATTTAACCGAGGGACATTTTCCATAAGATACGTGCGGTATCCTTTCTGCATGAAGAAAAAATATGTACAGTTTAAGAATTTTTATTTGTTTACTGTTTATAGGTGAAGAATCGTCTTGACTACCAGGTGCAAATACAAAATCTCGAACGTCGAATCGCACAGAAACACATGGTGCAATGGATTGTGAATGGAGTACTAAAGTCTATCACTCCTGAACAAGAGAAAGCGACGCTTCAGCAATGCATTAAAGATCTTGAAGCTCTTGCTGCGAAAGCATAAAGAGTTGCGATTAAATTAGATGAAATAGAAACAGGTTAACGTGATACAAAGAATGATTGTCATTAGACATAGATTATTTCATGTATAGTCTATTATTATTCTCAGAATTGTCAAAACGTTATAATGAATAAACATTATGTAACTCGGTACAATGTAAATTAATCATTACTATATTAGCATAGAGAACGAAAATTTGAGACAATTATCAGCAATCTTTAGATGTTCCAATAAAGTTTTATTACGACGCTGTACATTTGTCTACGCACCCAATTAGCAGACTTATTTAAACGTTTTTTTTTTTAATATTTATGTTTTAATGATATTAGGTGTATAATCCTGATGAAAGTTTCGGTTAAGAATTTACGAATTGTTCCGAAATCTGTGTCCGTTCTAAACCGAATCAAATTTGTAATCCTTTTCAAGCCGTGCGTCAACTCCACGTTCTATCCGAATGAATCCGACACCCATCCGAAACAGTCATTAAATCCTTTTTAATCCAGAAGTCCAATCCGAATGAACCCGAAACTTATTCTGATAATTTTTTCAATCTTTCTTAATCCATGAGTCCAATCCAAACGAATCCGAGGCTCGTCCGGACAAGGTTTTCAATTCCTTAATCCGTGCCGTTCTCGAGTTTTAATCAGAATGAACGATCTGATAACTCCGAAAAAAACTTTCTAACTATATTTCTTTCTTTCTTTTTTTTCTCTTTCCTGGTGAAAGTTTCGGATAGAAATTTAATACAAACCTTTACGAACCGTTCCGAAATCTGTGTCCGTTCTAAACCGAATTAACCCTTTTCAATTCGTGCATCAACTCCAAGGTCTATCCGAATGAATCCGACATCAATCCGAAACAATCATTCAATCCTTTTTAATCCAGGAGTTCAATTCAAACTTATCGTGAAAATCTTTTCAATCCTTCTCAATCCGTGAGTCCAATCTGAACGAATCCGAAGCTCATCCGGACAAGGTTTACAATCCTTAATCCGTGCCGTTTTCGAGTTTTAATCGGCATGAATGATCCGGTAACAATCCGAAAAAAACTTTCTAACTATATTTCTTTCTATTTTTTTGTTTTTTATCTATCCGCCTGAATCCATTTTTGTCCGAAATTTGTATCCAAATCTTTCCGACACTTTCACCAGGGTACGCATCAAATTTTCTAAGTATTATAACATAAGAATGACAAAGTGTATATGAATATGGTCATGAAATGAAGCTAATTAGGCCGAATGCGTATTATTAAACCTCTTTTTATCTTCCTATCTTTCTCCAATGCATATCTTTTCTCAGGGAAAACGTGTTTCGCTTTTGCAGATTTGCCTTTAAGTCATAATTGTTTTGACTCTAGCGTTTAACAAATATTTAATGATTAAATAAAGATATAAAAATGATTCTAATGCCTGGCAGTATATTTGATTTTATAAGTTGAGTCTTAGGCCGGTATTCATAGTCGATTCTTATTTCAAGATCGTCTTAAGTAATGTCTTAAGATGCCAATACGGCTCTCTGATTGGTTGATGATATCTTAAGACAGTACTTAAGACGATCTCAAATATAGGAATCGACTATGAATACGGCCCTTAGAGGTCTCAAGCTCTACGCGTTCTCTCTGGTTTCAGAAATTTGTAACTTGATTAATTTTAATTAAATACATTTTGAATTCTGTTTATTATAATAAAATGAAGTGTAACTTTTACAATGTATAGTTTTCGCTGAACTTGTTAAGTTAATTAAAATAATACGTACATAATGACATTAAATATGCTCGCTGTGTTAAAAAACGAATATTAATTGTAATTTAATAAAATGTGTATTAATCTCGCCGAGTTATCTAGCTGATATTTAATAAAGTTTCTGAGTCTCTTATAAGAGATAATTCATTTTTTAACATAGCAAGCATAAGTAATAGTCAAATTTGAAATGTATAGGGCTAATGAGAGTAACCGCGCGGTTGTTGGTGCGCAAACAAAATCTTTATTCAAAATTTTCCAACGTTTCAGTCCTGCTTCGGACCATCCTCAACATAACAATTATTCAGAAAATAATGTCCTTAACATGATCGAGGAGTATCCCAATAATTCACCGATG
>QKQZ01021876.1:0-14180 GCA_003595255.1 Solenopsis fugax | reverse complement strand
ATGTAATTTACCTTATCTTTATCTAGATAAATTTTAAGTTATCTAAGCGCAACACTGTTTACGCGATACAAATTCAAGAGAGATATATATAGACGCATCCTCAACTCTCTCCTTTCATTCTTTTTCTCCCTTTCTTTGTGAGAGCACTTCTTCTTGCGGCGAATAGAAGTATTCCTTATCGCGATTACAAGTCCATTTATCTCGTATAATTTATACGCCGTATAAAGCTCGAGCGAGAAGTTTGCCGTAATCGTTAGTACGACGATAGCACACGGATGTATCGGGGTGAACTTTTCGCGTTTGAGAAGAATTTCTCGTATTTCATAGCACGGCCGTCTGTCCCGTGGAAATAATCCGGAGGAAGGAGGATACGATAACGGAATTTGTACGACATCTTTATTTTCCTTTGATACGAAACATGATCTTCAGTAACAGTGACACGACAGCAGTATCGTGTATCGCGTCTTTCCTCTGTCGCGTACGGCAAATTTCGAGGGTATCGTTGAACGGAGATCAAACAGCGTGACATGCAGAATCGTCGATTTAACGGATCACTTTAAATTGTTTCCATAAAAACCCCATGAAATGCAGGAATACCATATTACGACTTCACTGTTTCTCATAACATCTTTATTTCATACTCTCTTTTTTCTATCTGTATAATCTTTATATAAATCCTACGATGATCTTATCTTTAATCGCACTACTTAAAAATGTGAATCGACGGCGACAGTTTCGCTGAAAGTCGTTGTCAAAATATGTAATCATGAACTGCGAGAAATGATTTATGCCAGTTTCATTCAGATGGAACGCGATTACCGGGATAATCCCGGAAGTTGGGGCAAACATAATTAGTGCGGATAACAACGATTTGTGCGACAACTCTCGTGGCCTGGCGAGATAAAAGCGAAAAATCCTGACAACGGAAATACCGTTTGCGGTAGAAACACACGCGATACGTTCAGTAGCAAACAACTTTGCGAAGAAAAGTGAAAAAGAAGAGGAGAGGCGAAGAGAGAAGAAGAAGAAGAGGAGAGAGAAGAAAGATAGAAAAAGACAACACAGCCAGGGTCGCTGGTTAATCCAAATCTGATGTATGACAGCCGAGGCTGCCATTTGCCAGCTGTCACCCTCGCCAGCCCCGATCCTCCGTCTTCTAATACCATCGTCGTAGAAATGACAAACGGTCGAAAGTAGAAAGATAACAAGGTGGCTTTCGGAGAGGGAATGAGCCCTCGAGGCACGTCACGTTGAATCGCGAAATGCTTAAAAAACAGCAGATACGCCATGGGTTTTTGACTCGAATTGCACATCTAGGTTGCTTGCACATTAGGCCTTCTTGCATTTGCAAGCCGTCACTTGAATGTGAATTAATATCTCAATCACGTAAAGCCGTGACATTCGCAAAACTCGCGACAAGTCCAGCGATTCTTCGGCGTGTGCGACGAGGTATTAGAGAGATGAGAGTATATTATAGAAACAATACATGTAATTCTTTTTGTTCTTGCTGCCCCGCAGGCTTTTATTACACTAGCTCCTTGACATGTGATTTCTTGGTTCAACAATCTGGTCCCTTTTATTTTTCTTAATACAGCGTTGGTCTGTGCGGTGGGCATGCGAGATAGAGAGAAAATTCAGCGGTTGAGCGAAATAGTATCGATAGACACGATAAGTCAACAGTTGTAAGTCGTATATTTTAGGCGGTATGACAGTTGATAACTCTGACGTGACTTCAAATTTCCGGTATTTTTATTTCAAGTGGTTTTGTCGGGATATTCTGTTCAAAGTGCTTCAGACAGCCCTGTTGATCTAGAAAAATTGCTATAATACATTAACAGGATTTTATACGAGGCACTTTTATAAAACCTCTTACCTTAATGAGAAAAATGTGACTTACGTGATTACTCGGTTTCGCTCAACGACTCAATTAAGAAGAAAAATTAAGGGAGAGGAAAAAAAGACATTCGGAAGAATGATAGATTACGCGAGTTACGCGAGTTACGCGCTGCTCTATGCTCACGCAGCATATCAACGTTCGTGAAAGAGCTGTCAATTACTCCGAATGCACGGAGTTACTTACGGCATCCGATCGATAACTAGAGATCTCTTTTTACATGTTCATTGCGTTGCACGGAGAGCGCAGTCGACGGCTTTCGGCAGCGCACTCGTTTCGTTAATGAGATGAATGCGCCTTTTGGAGCTAATTAGCGGAGATTACAAGAGAGAGATGTGATGAATCGATATCCGATTTCCGTTTCTGCGATTCACTCTTTTCTGTAATAATATGATAAATGTGTATTTCTATTCCTAAGGCAGCGCTCCGTGTTCCGTCGTGTACCAAAAAGCATTAGTATTTGCGGCAAAGCGTTTTACATGTAAATTATAACGAGTCAGAAGAAACATTGGTCTGTATCACTTTACAGCGAAGTACTATGAATTGCATGCAGTAATAAGCTTTCTCGGGAAAAAAGCAACATAAGTCAGTATAAATATCTAAATTGAACGACGATGCGAAAGCGGAGAAGCGTCAAAGCGAATTTAAAAAAATCACTCGATAAATGATTCTTCTTATTGTTACATAAAAAAAATCATCGATGATAGTCTGTTTTCATTTTGCTTTCGCGCTCCAACATTAACCGTGTTAATTAATTTTCGCAAAACTTTGGAAGAAAAACTTTTCTGTGTGTTAATGAATCTAATTTCGAACGTTATAAATGAATCTAATCAAAACAACCGATAGTAAAGATGACTACGATTGTATTTTCGTAAAATTTTTGATAAATTCTTGTTACTTGCCAATTTCTCGAATATGAATAAATAGAATGAAGAAACTCTGAGAAGATTGTTCAGTTTGACAACACGATCACACGAATAAATATTTATGCACAACGGAACACGAAGATTGATAAGATTACACCAATCAATCCTTGAAAAATGATCTTTGAGATACCTTCTAAGGCAGTATTTGCAGCCGAAAGAGTTTAGCATCGTTTCACGACGACAGTAAGTACGGTGGTAGTAACATCATTGTTAAGTCGTCTTTGTCTTATGTATAGTTTAGAAAGTTTATTTGCCTCGTCAAATACACCTTCTAAATCGGACGACATCTGGCACGCTTCTAACCAGTTATCGATTTTTTATACTCATGCAGCAGCTGTAATATTACAATAATTGCTATATTAACACCAATTTACCAGCTTCGTGTGTGACTTGTCGTTATCATGGGTCCGTACACAGTTAACTCGAATAATATCAATTTGCGGATATTTTCGACATGTTTGTTAGCGCGTTGAACAATTCTTTACAAATAACAAAGCATTTTTAATTTTTATGTGACAACTCTACTCTACTCTACTCTACTCTAGATATACGTTCCATTCAACTAACAAAGGCAAAACTTTAACTCATTCCGCACAAAACCGTGTGTATTATGGACATATGGTTACTAGGCTAATGACAATCCGTACGTCCGTCGAAAGAAAATTGTCCAGGTATACGAACGTATGTGTGTGTGTTTTTGGCTTTGTATTTTGGCGAAACTAATTACCTGAGGTCGTTGTTCCTGGATCTTCTCATGCCGCGCGGCGGGTGTCGCGGTGGCGGCGTGCACCTGCAGTCACAGTGCATCACACACAGCGCGACGCTGGTCGCGAGAGTCACTACGAAAGGCGCCGCGAAGAAGTGCATGATAGTAGCGACCTGTGCCTCGCGATTATAGTTCGCCAGCACTATGCTACCGTTCACCCGGCTATAATGACAAGGAAACTTCGCGCCCTCGTAACCCAACTCGCGGGTGAAGTTCTTGCAATCGACTGTCGGCGGATATCCACAGCCCTTGATGTTCACCAGCAGCACCGCTTCGACGTCCCCCGGGGAGGACACTGCTCGACAAAGAGATATTTTACAGCGAAGATTAGCATCGGGGTGATTCGAATTTTTATGCTTGCCGAGCACGCATGCAATCCGCAACGTTGATCTACCAAATCGGAATGTATTCCAATTTCTCTTCGATTTCCCAGGCGATACATTCTATTTTATAGTCAAACAGCAGTAGAGAAAGAGGTAGATTACATTTTTGAGCTTTACAGATACCGTCTGTTATGTCTCGAATTTTACGTCCAGTTCAGTGATACAAATCAGACTATCTCGCGTTTGACAATGTTATGTTTCTAAATTATATCATGGTGTTTCGGATATTTTCTACTTTGTGCTTTAAATTTTCTGCCTCTTTCTCTATAAAACACACACATACACACACACACACACACATACATTACTTCAGCCACTTTAATCTTGTTAGTCCAATTTATTTGATTATCAACTATCGTTCTCAATTAAAAGTAAAAAGCTAAGGAAGACTGCGACTTAGTGATCCTACCGGCAGTGAGGGTACCCAAATCAGCCGTGGTGTTCGCAGTGGTGTTTCTGCCGCCGGTGTCGTTCTTCATACTGGCGTTACTCCACGGCGTATAAGTGACGTATATGTGGGTACAGCTGTACACGTCACTGGTGCATCCCTCGCGGCACGAGCTCCATGTGCAGTTGAAGAGACCGGCGAGGTTCTCGCGCCGCGAGGTCGTGCAGATGACCGGCTCCGGCGAGAAGTCCGCCGCTAGGGTGCTGATGGCCGGATCGACGTAGAGCGGTACCAGGAAGAGGAGTGCCGCGCCGCCTGAGGTAGCGACTAAGGCCAACGCCGATGTCGCGTAGAAATTAAACCGCTGACGGCAGGTACGCCGTGGCGGTCGGCGCCGCGACGCGCCGAACCCGAGCTCCAACAGCTTGCGACGACGTAGCTCCCTATCAGGGAATTCGTACTCGCCACTGTCCCGACCCTGTTGCCGATCGTATTCGCTCTGGCACTGGCTGCAGCTCGCCTCCAGCAGGAGTTCGGAGCTGCTTCCACGCATTACCCAGGACGGCTCTCTCTCGAAATCGAAACAATGCTAAACGCAACTAAGCTTCTTCTACGGCTTCTCCTCCTTCTTCTTCTTCGGGTGGTGCTGGCTGCTGCTCGACGCTCGATTCTGCGACGATTCATCGAGCGCGCCGATTTACCAAGTTGTTGATCATCGCTTCGTTCGTTTAGACGCGGGGGGGAGGGGTCCTTGATCCTCCAGGATCAACTGTCGAGCAGACACACATCGATTATCGGTTTCCTCGTGGATGACTCGTCTGGCAGGGTAGCGGGGATCAAGTGAACTCGATCGCGTCTTTCGCTAGGAAGCATTGAGCGTGGCCGTTTACTAACTCGTTTTCGTCTCGAAATTCGATGTATGATCGTCAGGGAGCTTCGTCGGGTAGACCGATGGGGATTTCATCGAACAATTTGAGTTCTTCGATACAAAAAATTAGGATATAATTTGTGCCGAAGGTATAGGCCGCGTAGGCTTATTCGAGATTCTCAATCGACGACCCGGCGTTATTGTTTCATCACCGATGAACACTCTATCGTCGCGGATCTCCTCCCGAGATTTCGAGGAGCACCATGAAGAGAGATCTTACAATCGTTGCTGTGCGTTTCGCAAAGCTCCAAACACGCCTTCTCGCGATGGCCTTGGCTCGACATCACGCGAATAGGATTCGATGAATTCGATTACCGTCGTGTCTGCATCCTCTCAGGTTCGACGCTTGCTCGATTGGATACTTGTAAATCTCGGCATCGTGTGTAAATAGGCCACGTACTGCGACTCCACTGAGCACCTTTCTCGACTCTCCTCCTCGATTTTTCAGCCGTGGAAAGCCCCTACCTTATCGCTATACATAACGACCTTGCACGCTTTAAGGTGCTCCTTTGGGTTATCAAATTGAGCCGATCGATCACGACCTTTCAGCCGCTGCCGTTTTGCAGAAAATCGTGCATTTCGATAATGCGCGCGCGTAACAGCCCCGCGCACTGTATATGAAAAATCTTCGAGAAGGCTGGTGATCTTCTCGCGCGTTAGAAAAGTCGCGTGCTTTTTTTTCGAAATTGTTAATCTGTTGATCCCAAGTTAGGCCTATCGTTCGGTTTCTTTTTTTTTTTTTATTTTGGTATCGGTAAGGCGCACGTTGTGATATTTGAACGATGGATATCGAGTCAAAGGGGCTCGATATCGCGTATGTTAAACTTATACGACAAGCAGGTCGACTTGACGCGACTGTTTCTATCCCCCTACGTACCGGTTGCTCGCCAGCTTTAGGACCGATCGTAAATTATGCTAGAGGAAGCCACAATTGTCAACCTTTTCTTCGCTAATGAAGGCGCTTTTCATCGAAGCCCATATTAAGCCATTGTGCTATTATACTATCGCCAGGCATTCGCAGTCAACAACGGTCGCGATACTTGACGATCTGTGCCACGCGCTCCAGATCGATCCACCGAGGCGTCTGTCTCCACCGGAAGAATATGGTACTCGTCGCACTCTTGGTAAAACTGGTTTGAAAGCCGTGGGAGTGAATCCTGATGGTGCCTCGCAGACGCGATCTATCCGTCGTCCCGGCTGGTTCCCGATGCGCCGATAGACCATTCGGCGGTAACGCTTAACGGGTCCCGCTTAACACCAGCTCACATCCGCAACTAGTTGCCACGCAGCAAATACTTGACATCGACATCGGTCACGCCGCGATTCCCGAAATTCTTGTCGCACGCACGACCCCCGGTCGCTGTACACCCGATAATCGATCCGCTGCCGTCGATCCTTCCTAGGTACACACACACACATATACACACACATACACACCGGCCGCCACGATTAGATCACGGTGATCTCGTTGATCCTACAATTTTCGGGGGGGAGAACCGTGTCGCGATGAAGGCGCGACGGATCGGGGGACCAGGACAGATGTTCGCGGGGTCTGCTCCTCCTCCCTCTCGCATACGAGCACCAGCGGCGTTCCTGGCGAGTGCCGTCCGCCTCGCGGATCGCGGGTCAAAGCGTGACTATTCGACCACCTCGGCGAGGAGTCCTCGACAGGACAGGCCGTGGTCCGAAGCGACAGGGCGGGGTTCCAGGCGCGCATGAGCGACGGATACAACCCCTCACCCTCGTGCCCCGTCATGCCACCCCCGCGATGCATTCCCCTTGTTTACGCTCCTGCCTGTCCCGCCTTGCTTCCACCGCTTTTCTCTACAGGATGTG
Organism: Solenopsis fugax; assembly: GCA_003595255.1. Classification (NCBI taxonomy): domain Eukaryota; kingdom Metazoa; phylum Arthropoda; class Insecta; order Hymenoptera; family Formicidae; genus Solenopsis; species Solenopsis fugax. The sequence continues at coordinate 7,059 of QKQZ01021876.1, read as the reverse complement.
TCCCGTACCCACTGTGTGATGTTTTAGCAGCGATCGAAACTCATTGACACACTGATGCCAATTTCTCCAATTCTGTGGCACGAAATATAATTCGACGAGAACGATTCCTATGTTTCTGTTAGAAAATACATTTTGTTGCGTTTACAGGGAAACCACTTGATTGTGTACATTACCGTTGTACACAATCACCAGGGATTGAAACATTGCGTTTTAGGGACAAACTTGATCGAAATCATTAAAATTTTACATAGAAATTCTTATTTAAATACTTAAATATTTTATAACGTCTGCATAATAATTTCATAGAAAAAGAAAAGAAGAATATAATCGAATTTCAATTAAAATGCTAAAAATCAATAATTTAAAACTGAAGACTTTAAATTTAAAAATATTTCAAATTAAATGGCGGATTAAAGATTCCAATTAACGACGTCCAATTTGCAAAGTTTATTCTCCATCGCTTGTAACTCATTTTCAAAAGATGTCAGTATTTCGCTTATTATTTCAGAAAGAAAGGTCTCTTCGAAATCAAATGGGGAGTCTCGAAAATATTACCTGAGATAGAATTCTAGGGCACTACGTATATGTCGCGCGCAACCATATGGTCACCTCAACCCTTTCTATCGTTCGTTCTCGCTCTTTTATTATCATTTTTTGATTACGTTCCGTAATGAAGCCAATTTTTTTTAATCGCAGAGTCTTAGCCTCTTCGCATCACAATGTATAGCTAGATGATGTTTTAAGCCTCTTTAAAAATCGTTTGATGGACAGAAGTTCGATACGGTTAACGATCGAGTTTGTATAAATTAAGAAGGAACCTACGACATAAGAATTATGGATCTTATATTAATGATGATTTTTTAATGCTTCGAATAATAAAGAAAAATAAAGGGATGATTCAGTTTTTGCGTCAGTTCTTGAAGTATTTTGTGCGAATAGTTAAGATTGAAATATCTACTCCCCTTGGCTATAATTCGAAATTAAGGAAAGAAGATACTATTATTCAGTCGCATTGTTGGTGATATCGATCTCGTCTGTCTCCACTTTTATTTACGGGTCTCCTGTAAAAAGTAGATTTTACGTGCGGAGTCTATGTTTGCTGCAAAGTAGATTTTATTGCGCGCTATATGACGTTATATACTGACAGTTCCCGAGATCATGGGCGGGAGATAGGTCTAGGGACGCGATCTACTTCTCTCAAGAGAGTCATACTGATTGTTACATGTATGTCACGGCAAAGCCTCACCATCCTCGCGAGGGCCTAACGACCGACTGACGAGCGCGGCTCGTCATTACCGATCGTCCTAGATCGCCGGTACGACCTACGACCCTAATTCGCCACTGAATATCGCGATACGAATGTCCGATACGCGGACGACCGTCCTGGAATTTATCGTAACGCTAAGCTCCCCCGCATGCTTTTCTGTCCGGGTTGCGATCACGCTACCGGTTCACGGCCGAACCCGCGACCTGAGCTTAGGAGTGATTTAGGTGACGGGTCGGAAACATTAGGTCACACCTATCGTCGACTGACGATAGCGACGACTCCGAGGAACGCGTGTGTCAGCATACTTATCAAGGTTCAACACGCTGAACCTCCGTGCGATGGTCCACGTTCCACGTTGATTGATACGTATGCCGTAAGTTCCCAAAGTACGCGGTGACTTAGTCTCAAATTTCTCAAGTTGCCAAAGTTCACGACAAATTACTCTTTACATATATCTTCCGCAGTGTTACGAGCAGCAATTTTTTATTATCTTTTATTACACGGAATTAATTTCAATTTTTAATAATTAGCAATAATTTTTACAACGGTGTTTTATAATATCGTAATAAATTTCAGGAATCGATCGATGATAACGCTAAGTTAAACAAATGTCTTGTTTAATAGGATAAATGCTGAAAAAATATCTTTTAGCTTTCATAAAATGTGCAAATTGTATCTTGAAAAATATGTTTTATTAATTAACTAAATTTTATTTTTATAAACTAACTGTATTTGATTATCTTCATATTACATACACATACGCGCGCGCAAAGCATAGAATACTATGAATAATATATATGTATATGTCAAGGTAATATGGAACATATTTTTAATTTAACACTCATATTTTTAAATTAACTTTACTCCGATATAAAAGTATATTAAGACTTCTAAGTTATACAAAACTTAAGAATATGTTTCCTATAACGTCCAATTAATAAGTCTTCAAAATTTAAACTTTACATTTACATAAAAAAGTAAAAAGTGTGAAAATGAGGAGGTATAAAAAATGGGTTATAATGTAGAATAAGCGGGTCAAACTTCAAGAATAATAATTAATAACATAATAAAGTGCAAATTTATTTATTTATATTATATAAACTAATCAAAATACAATTAAACATACTTCATATCTTTACCATATGTACAACAGCACATAAAAAATAAAATAACATTATTACGTACAGACAATAAAAAAACATGAAATTAAATCTTAAATTATTAAATTGTTATGTAAAATAAACATTTAGCGATTTATTTGAATATAGTGCTTTCTTTAAAAAATAAACTTACATATTATCTCTTTTTAGCCTACTATACTATGTACAGGATTGGATACGATAATTAATTAAAAAGTTGAAAGTTAAATAATAAAGCATCACAAAGTAAAACAGAGACAATTATTTATTTGTATTGCTTTATATTGGTCCAGACATAATATTGGAAGATGGTCCAAACATCCCAGCAAATACAGAATATTGCAGCAACATTGCAGCAATGTTGCAATGTTGCTGCAATATTGCAACATTGCTGCAATGTTGCTGCAATATTCTGTGTTTACTGGGATAGGACCGGTCTATACTTACGTAATTTATTTTTAATGATAATATACTATTGTTATATGTACTCGAACATCCAGTATTGACATTATTTTATTTTGTTATGATTTATTCAATTGAGTTAATTCTCTTTAATTTTTAAATAATGTTAAACAGTTAATAACATTCAACTTAGTTAATTTCAAACGAGTTAATTTTTAATTTTAATTAGTTAATTTTTAAATACATAAATATAAATTTACTAACTTTTCTTTTCCAAGTTAAATCATCTATGTTAAAGAAAAAAAATTGTAAAAGAAAAAATACATTTCTTTGTAAAAAGCCGTGTTTCTTGTCTATTTCATACACAATTGAAAAATTTATGTTAAATTTAACATATATCGCATATCCTAAACGGTTCACTCAAATTTTTGTGTTATTTTAACACAAAATAAATATATTATAAAGCAACATAAGTATTATGTAAAAAAATTAACATAAAAAATGTAACACTTCAATACAATTTAAAAATAAAATGTGAAAACATATTTTTTCAGTAAAATTATCATCATTAACATTAACATTTATCATTTGTTACACGTTATAGTTTATATTCATGTTTATATATGTTATGTTACACGTTACATTTTATATTCATTTATCTTGGAATTTATGGTTTAAAATTACATTACTTTTATGTTATTTGTTTATTTACCAATAAATTGTGTTATTTTAAAATTAAGAAATGTGGAATACCAATTTAGCATAAAATATTTAATTTACATAATTACACTGTGTTAAATTAACACTTGGATATGTTAAACATTCATCACAAAATTTCAACAAAAACCCAATTTTAACATAAATACAAAATATTTTTTATTGTATATAAACTTAATTTACAAATAAAATATTAAATTTATTTGATGATCCATATTTTAAATCATGTTATTGAGAGTATTCAAATTTTTAAAATTTACGACATTTTAATTCAATATAAATAATGCTATTTAAAATTAAGTTTTAATTCAACTTAATTTAATCTTAACGTAACTTTTAACTGAATTAGTTTTTTGTTCATGCAACTTTTAACGTAACTAAATTATTTTTATAAGCCATTAATTTTAATCATTAAGTTTACAAAAAATACCAACTCTGCATGTATATGGATGTTAAAAAAACATTTAGCATTTTTATAGTAAATAATATACATCATACTGATAATGAGTAAAAAAATCCTAATAAATATAGGTCAAAATCACAACCGTTGTTTGTTTGTTTGTTACAGAAATACTTGTATTTATCGATGAATGCAAGTGTTCCTATAATAAACGAACAACGGTTGTGTTTTTGACCTATGTTCATTAGGATTTTTTTACTCATTGTCAGTATATGACATTCGTTTGCGACTTGATGTTCGCATTCTTGTACCACTTTGGTTGGACGAACGAGATAATAACATTTGAAAATGTAATGCACATCACCGCCGATTTTTATAAGTATCTGTCGCAAAATGGCGATGTGAGCAACGCAACAACGTTCGACAAACACACTTTATTTTTTTTTTTATATATGTAGCTCCGGAGAAGTTAAGAGGTGTCTTAGATTGCTTTGCGCAATTTTTTTAAGCGCCTCTTTTTACGGAGAGTTCAACTAAGCTGGAGGCTACAGAGTCTGCATTATTTTTTTACAGTGTGCAGGTTGTTATAGCTTTACATACAAACTTCGTATTACATACATGCGGACTGTCTGGGATTGATCATCGAACTCGCGACCAGATGAGTTCGACTTATGTGAATCCGACGCTTTACGCACAGAGCCACTGATGACGTTCTGTATGTCAATTATCCTTATTCAATTTCTAATATATTTTATAACAAACGGTTCTTCCACCAATAATCAGTCAGTTGTTATCAACGTAATTGCAGATTTACATATTATTTGATTACACATTTATAAGGTATCGTGTTAAAAATGTCTGCGTGTTACTCTAATCGAGAAATGGCAGAAATGTATTTTTTGTATGGTCGTACTAATGGAAATATGCGAGTTTTAGGCCGGATCATTTTCAATTAACTTTATCAACCGATTAAATTTAACACCCAAGTAGTAAACAGTATTTTCAAAAATATTTTTAAAACATTCGAGAAACATTTTTAAAAACGTTAAAAATAATAGTTAAGTTCCCTTTATTTATTAATTTAAAAAACGTTTATTTTAATGAAAAGATAATTTTTAACGTTTTAAAAAACATTTATTTTCACATTTGAAAAAAATGTGTCTTTTAATATATATTATAAATGTTAAAAATTATCTTTTCATTAAAAAAATGTTTATTTTAATGAAAGGATAATTTTAAATTTTAGAAAACTATTTAAAGCCTTGTGTCCATGATGCTAGAAATCGATCCGAGATCTCAGACAGAGAGAGTATTGATCCTATCTCCGTCCGAGATCTCGGACCAATTTCTAGTGTCGTAGACCCAAGGCTTTACAGAACTAATATTTTAAAATGTTTTAAAAACATTTATTTGATATTAAAGAACACATTTCTTTTAAATGTTAAAATAAATATTTTCTAAATGTTAAAAATTATCCTTTCATTAAAATGAATATTTTTTAAATAAAATAAAGAGTATTTAACTTATTTTTAATGTTTTGATAAATAATTTTTAAATGTTTTAAAAATATTTTAAGTTTTGCAATTGGCTATTAAAAATCTTTTAAACTAATCTAAAATGATTAGAAACCGGCTCTTTTACACTTTTTTCGTTCCAAATTTTCGCTCGTGATCAGGGTATTTATACCTAACGCATTATACATGGTTTTCATACATGGATGAAACTATGTATAATACGTCGTAGGTTTCAGCCGTATAATACATAATAAATAAATTCATCTTTTCATTTATAAACAGTACAACATAAACGAATCCGTAGACAGTTTAAAATATTTTTTTTTTAATATCGTCGTGAATCCAAGAAATTCCTGTATTAATAGATTTGTCGCCTCACAATGCTCTAGTATACTCCAACGTGCTCCAAGCTCCAATGCATTTGCAGCAAACATATTGGAGCACGTTGGAGTATGTTGGAGCATGCGACACGAACAAACCTAAGAATATCACTGATGTCAGTCGCAACTCAGCTCAGCGTAAATGATGCGACATACGATTCGCGACAATCCAATCCAATGAGTATACAGCTTTTATCAAATAAATTAAACAAAGCTATACGCTTATTGGATTGTCGCGTATTGCGAAGATTCTAAGGGCCGTATTCATATATTTGAGACCGTCTTAAGTACTGTCTTAAGATGTCATCAGTCAATCAGAGAGTCGTATTGGTATCTTAAGACATTACTTAAGACGATCTTGAAATAAGAATCGACTATGAATACCGGCCTAAGTGCAAAAAGTACAAGCAACACGAACAGACTTCATTTCATCTAGTTTCTCAAATATTTAAAAAGAGACAAATAACGCTCATCAGTATAGTGAGTATCGTATATTATACAAAAGTGTAAAACTAATTATATTTATGCTGTATTCAATATCATGTGTGATGGATTTTTGAAGATTTAACGTGTATAATCCGTTCCATACATGTTTTCTACGTATTATACGTTTTATACGTAGGAAATGTAAGAAACCTCTCGAAACGCTAAATTGCCCATCCCTGCTCGTGATCATGTGCATAGGGAATACGAAGGGCTCTCTTTTACCAATTTTCGTTAAAGCAAATCAACCTTTTAGTCCATTGGAATGTACCAATCGCATTTGTCATTTCACATAACAGGCAATGCGATTGGTCAATTCCACCTGTTGGTTAGCTTGTTGAAAGAGATCTTAAGAAAGACTAAGTCCCTAGTCAATAACGTATTCTCTCGACAAAGTTGGCGGACTTGCTGGTCCAATCGTTCCGTCAATTACCGCGTGTCGTGGCCGACGTTCAACCAATCGCGTCGTAGCTTCTCCCACAATGCATTGCACCGCGACCGGCGAAGGGGAGAGTGCCATATTTAATTGCCGCGGCCCCCCTTCGGCAGTCTCTCTTCGTTGTCAGACGCCATAGTGAACAGTTGTTCCAAACGGACGCGTGGTGTAAGGAGCTTCCTTGAAGAAGGGGACCTAGGTTCCACTCACGAAACAACGATGGCCGGTACGGAGACTCCGAACGTGAAGTCAGAGGCGGCCAATGCGCCAGTGGAAAACAGTAACGAGAATATGCGGGATCGGAACCCGCCCGGCGGCGGT
>QKQZ01021871.1:0-30859 GCA_003595255.1 Solenopsis fugax | reverse complement strand
AGGTCCGACGCGCGCGCGCGGGCGCGACGTGCGCCGCAGCAAGCCCGCATTGCTAATTCCAACTCGCGCAAAACTTCCCTTCTCTCTCTCTCTCGCTCTCTCTTTCTCTCTCGCGTTGTTTGCGTAGGACTGCCTCTTTTGCACCATTCATTTCTTCCAGCTCTTTACACCAGACCACGCTGCTCGGATCAGAAACTGGGTAACGTTACACGTTCGCGAGAAATACCGTTGATGAATAGAGTGTATTTTAAGGGATCTTTATTGAGCGTTCAAGTATAGGACTTTATGTATCACACTTATGTTTTTACATACTCTCTAGTTATTTCTTCTTGCAAAACTTTATTGTTTTTATTACATATATATATACGTATGCAAAGTGTTCTGGAAGGAAATATTAATATTCATTGATAAACTATATACACTGAGAGAAATGTTTGGTGAAATCAATCAAAGTTTGGTTGAATAGTGATGAAATGAATTTTATGTGATAGTTACTAAATATATGGTTGTTTTGACCAAACAATTTGTAGCCTTAACCAAATAATTATTTTCATACAACAAATTACAAAAAGTTTTGTTAAATGTAACTAAGTTTTTGGTACCAGTAACTATAAAATTCATTTAATCACTATTCACCAAACGATTTCACTCAGTTTATACTGAGAGAAAAGAGATTACAATTATAATTAAACTGTAATTTATAGTTATTTTTAATGTCAACTATATATTTATAATCGATTTAACTAGATAAATTATAGTTGTTAATTATTATTACCATGTAAGTGGTAAGGAATGTTTGGTAATGTTTAAAAAAATCTGACGTTTACTATAATTCCGATTGTATTTATTACATAAATATGTTTATTTATTTTTCATTTACATTTTATTCATATCTTGATATTTTACTATAATATTTAAATATTATATTTAAAATTGAAAAATATAGAAAGAATGTGTAAACTCACATTATAATGATTGACAAAGTTCTTTGTAAAAGTTTTCGAATAATTATTTATAGTTTGGAGCAGTGTTTCCACTAGAATGGTCTGAAATTTCCCTTCTCCTCTTCCTAAATTTCCCTTTTTCCCCACATTCTACTTTGAATTTTCCCTGTATACATAAAAAAATGTTATCCCAGATTTTATTATTTAAGAGTAGCTTACGTCTAAATTCTTTATTTTAATAAAGAATTTTTGAAATCATATTTATTTTGTTTCTTTATAATTGTTTATAATTTCTTTATATTTTAATATCATCCTCAGGCCTCAGGTTAAACTTAAGTTAATGCTTTTAATCCAGAAAAAGAAAATAGGTTATGTCTACTTTCAAACTGATTAAAAATGTATTTTTAATAATAAGAAGAATAAATGAGGAAAATAAACAATCATCTTTTAAAAATAAAAATTTATCAATTTTTTAATGTTTGATACAAAACAAAACAAAACATAATGTTTATTTTATTAATTTAAAACATAAAAGTATGTTTTATTCTTAGTACAATATATATAATCTGTAAATACAATAACATACATAATTTTTAATTGGCTGTTCCTAGTTTCTACATTAGTTACACTCAAAAAGGGATTTATTAATGAGGATAACTATATGTTCTTTATTATTTTCTCGATTTTGTTGAATTTTCCCTCATTTTTTCCTTTCCCTCTTCTTCTCTCAAAAGTTCAAAAATTCCCCGGGAAATTTTCCCTCAAAGTGGAAACACTGGTTTTGAGTCAACTTGAATTGAATAAATATTTTATTTAAATAAATATTTAAAATTATCATGATTTATATTAAAATTTTTTATAGTTGATAAAACTATACAATGTTTTTATTACTAATATTACATAGTTAATAGTAATAACTATAAAAACGAAACTTGTAATTATTTTATTATACAACTATTATTACAAGCTTCGTTTTTATAGTTATTACTGATGTAATATTAGCAATAATATCATTGTATAATGTTTTACCAACTGTAAAAAATTTTACTATAAGTCTTGATAATTTTAAGTACACTAAAAAAAAGTCTGATTATAACTACCAAATGTATAATGAAATAATATCAATTAAATATTTTGTCAATATATAACCAAAAATAATTTTATTTTATTAAATATTTAGTAAGTATTATCAAATCTGTTGTAAGTTACTAAATATTTAGAAAAGTAAAATTATTTTTGGTTACATTGACTAAATATTTAATTGATACTATTTCACTATACATTTGGTAGTTACAGTCTTTTTTTCAGTGTATATACATATATACAAAGAGAGAGAGAGGGAAATAATTTTAAGTAAAAAATGTCAAATCAAATTTAATAAGAAATCAAATTTATTAATCGTTTGCGTATAAACGAAACATCTACAGCTTTCTCTTCTAATTTTAATCCTTGATTGTTAATATATTTAATACTGAGGAACTAAAAGTTTCAACACAAAAGATCTTCCTGAATAAAAATCCGCTTTCTATTTACTCCGAATAAATAACAAAAATGAAATTCTACGGTTCTGTGACACCCTGTACACGCAATATCGCAGCCGCTATGCAGTCTTCGGCTGCAATTCAGCTTTCCCGAGCCCGAAGCCGTGACACAGGGCGTATAATGCAAGAGATGGCTGCAATGCCGAAATGAAACTTTTTTATTGACAGCCGCGCCGCGACGAGGAATGTTAATGGACGGCGATAGTGAATTACGGCAGAGAGGGCGGACAGAGAGAAATTAAAATCCCTGCGATACGGAAAGCGCGAGTACCCTCTTGAGGACAAGGGATAACCGATGGACCGCGTCCGTCGACGGCGTAAAAAGATAACACGTAAGAATCCGTGCACGCCGAGGAAGATTGAACTTTTAAAGGCACGTGAGAGAGCTATCATGCACTCAAGCCGAAGAGAACCGAGATAGAAGTGGTTAGCTGCTACTTCAAGAGTTAAGTGGTCGAGTTCTTTGTTGGAGGTGAAAATGCGAAGGAAAAGTTGAAGTGGTGAGGGGGGGAGGGGCCCGATCGTCCCTCGCGTTAACTTATATTGAACGCGTGAACGGCCGAGCTTAGGCGAGCTTCTGAATCACGGTTCTTCTGCGACCATATCACGGCCTCGCACGGCCAAGTGCAATTAGGGTCGCCTACGAGAGCACTTCGTAACTTCATTACTACTTAAAATTAGATGAAACATACGGAACTGAAAATTCACAAGTTTCGATCTAAATGCCGCCGTTACCGGGTAACTTCTTTATCTTTCGGAGAAGACTACGTAGCCTGCGATCAATTATAGAATTTTTTAGCGATAGAGACCTTGATATCAGTGTTTACAGTATAAAATTATCTAGATAAAAAATAACTTTATTTTATCTTTATCTGAATTATTTTAGAATGTATCTACATCTTTATTATCTGCATCTTTTTCTTACATTACAGAAGTGTCATCTTTTTCAAATTTAAAGTGAATAACGAGAATGAAGTATTGTGTCTATCAGTTTCAATCTGCCAAAAGATTACCATGTATTCTAATAAGAGAATTTTTTGAAGTAATAACAATAAATTGCATAGATCAGAAAATAGTAGTGCAATATAAAAGTTGACCCAAAACTATAAATAATTGTTCGAAAACTATTACAAGGCACTTCGTCAATCATTATAATGTGAGTTACAAATTTCTTCTATATTTTTCAACTTTGAATTTTGTTTGCCTATTAATTCAAATCAAAAGAAGAATATTTTTTATCAGATTAATTTATTTGAAGAATTTTTGTTTTTTAAAAAATAAATTTAAGAATTGAAATTTTGATAATATCTTAATATTCTTAAGAATAGTTTGCGCCTATTTAGAGACTCTATAAACTAAAGAAATTCTTCTTTGATAATATTACACTTATTAACTCCTTTTCTAAACCTCTAAACTAAGAAAAAAGTTATTAAATTGACAAACTTTATTGAATTTCTTCAGTTCAAGTATTTATAAATGTATTTAACTCAAATACATAAAATATTTGAACTTTAATTTAAGCATTTATATATTTAACTTAAATATATAAATACGAAGAAATTTAATCAAGTTGAAAATTTTAGTCAAATTAACAACTTTTTTCGCAGTGTAATTCTATATTATTTCAATACTACTTTGTAGCTACTTTGAAATTTTAATGTTACTTTGACACTGAGATATTCTACAGTTAATAAAAATCCACTTTGATGATATTATACTTATTAACTCCTCTTTTAAACTTTTAATTCCGCAGATTTAATTTTAATGCTAACTTTATATGAAAAATTCTGAAAAAAATTTTTACTAGGTTATAAAATTGTTCTCATAATTTTTCAGAATTTTTATATAAATTTGGCGTTACAAATAATGTTATTCATGGACGGAAACTACATTCCAGATAGCAGGTGAAGGTCCAGTAGAGGTTTTTAATAAAACCTATTTTGTTAGCTTAGTTCCTATATAAATCGACCTATTTTAACGCTAAAAGTAGTAAAAAAGGTAATTTAAGACATCATTAGGATCAAAGTAAGAGCAAATTATATCATTATAATTGAGCCTATCTTGATATTTAAAGACTTATAAATAAAAATTTGAATATATTGTACATTGTTTTTATGTTCTAAATTATTTTGCTCAATAGTGATATTAAAATTATCTAGATAAAACAATATATAACATTATTTTTTATCTAGATAAATTTAAAATTAAATCATTTTATCTTATTTAAGATGCGTTTACATATTTATCTTATTTTTTATCTAGTTAATTTTAAGTTATCTAAGCGCAACACTGATTAACATGTTATTAATTAAGTAGCATATTACAAATTAATATAGCTATTAATATGTAACATAACGGACAACGAAATGAAATATTGAGTCGAGTAGTATACGTCTGTATTTGGTCAGACATCGTGTCACGTTGATTGATGCACGGAGAGATAGATTTATTGTTTTACGTTGGCATACACGTAGGCAGACAGTGATTACTACAAATTCATCGTGTAGGGAATACAAATATGAAACACATATAAATATATGTATCGTTTATACGATGAAAAGAAAGAAAACGCAAAAACGCTGACACACCAGTATTTTGCGTTTCGCGCGTGATGTAAAATTTGTGTTTTGAATAATTTCGTGTGATTTATTTAAACACTCACTTTATATTCTTTTGTACGCGGTGACTGGAAATTTCATGCAAATGCGATTCAACGTCCGGATAAAATACAGAAAGAATGAATGTATTTACGGAGTGACTCATCGGTTCGGATAAATCGCTCGCAACCTCTCGCAACCGCTCGCAACCGCTTGCAACCGCCTCTGCACAAGCATTACCATCGGACGCACTTATCAAGCATTGCGCAGAGGGATGAGATCAGCTATAAATAAAACCACCGTCATGTAACGGGGCTCGTCCAAAGGTCACTGATGGACGTAACGACGTTCTGGCGTTTCCATCGGATTTTTCGCAAGGTTGATTATGTTCGTTATATAATGCATTAAGGCTTAACGAGAACGCGGAGGCCGGCGATTACAGCGGAGCCGGGCGGGGGAGTTGGATAAGCGGATAATCTGCTGTGCAATCAACCGAGTGACTGATCGCACAGCAACTCGAGGAGGACTGATCCTTCTTAACTGGCTCACCTACTCACCTACTACCCGGCCGGCGCGGCGCCTGAAATATGATCCGCGACATTAATCTGCACGCATTCAACGTGACCCGCGAAATTCGTGACCCGCGACCGAAGACTGATCACGGCCAAGCATGACCCGCGGCTATCAGCGCCACCAATGATACATAGGCGCCTTCGAGTGAAGCAATTTCCATGTGTAGCGACGATCTGGTGAAGAAAAGGTCTACGAGTAAGTCTACACCCACCGCACAGCAACGATCACGACTTGAGGAATTCAATTAATCTAAACGAAGCGTCGTAACTCATATTAATTATACCAAAACTGGGTCGCTTCCATTAACTGTATTAATAGTTACGGTAACGATCATGATACACGTTAAGAATATCGATTGACAGTGAATTATGTAGGTACGCAGGCCGTCCGCAATTATACTGCGAGAAAAGTATTTGGTATTTATGATTATATATAATTGAATATTAAAATATTATTATGGTTTTATATAGGAGCTCCATTTGTACTTATTACTGAGAGAAAAAATTGTAGTGATGGCAACTATAAGGGGACAACCATACAAAATTTGTTAATAGAATTATAACATATAGTTAAGTGAACTATATTATAGTTATTGCAACTAAGTTAATGGTTAAGAGAACTAATAACAAATAGTTGAAATTACTATATTATATGTAATACAATAGTATATTACAACTATTTTTTATTAGTTCTCTTAACCATTAACTTAATTGCAATAACTATAATATAGTTCACTTAACTACATATTATAATTCTATTAACAAAATTTATATGGTTGTCCCTTTATAGTTGCCACCATTACAATTTTTTCTCTTGGTGTACTGTTATGCTATAGTAATGACAAAATACAAGGTGTTACATTGATACAAACACGGTTGCAATTGCATAATTTAAATATGGTTGGCACAAAGAATAAATAATTTATAGTAATTTTTAATGCTAACTGTATTTAAATGCATTTTTTGTCACCGTAACATATTACATGATATTATTGCTAATATTATAGCAGTATATTCAAGAAAGAAGCGTTTAATTTTCAAATATTAAAATCTTGTATTTCTATCTCCGTTTTTTAAATACTTGAAAATATTTTTGTTTAATAAACGGTGTTTACACTAAAAAGTTTAAAGCTGTTAAAGATTTCAGCGTTAAACGTTTTGATGTTTTAAATCAAAATATCATTTAAAATTGAAACATTTTTAAATATTGAAAGAACGGAGACAGAAGTAGAGCATTTTAATATCTTAAAAATTAAACATTTCTCTTTTCAATGTAACATAAAAATGAAAAGAATCCTGAATCAGAATTATTTCAACACTCAATTGAATTTCTTAAAGAAACCGAACTGGTCCAAGAAATTAAATCATGCATTTTCAGGAACCAAAAAATATCCTCTTCAAATCGTTCATTTTATAAATATGATAGTTTTTCTTTGGACATATAATAAATATGAGAATAAAGTTGTGTAGATTTTTATTAATATATTTTGAGAAAACTAGTTTAAAAGAAAAAAAAAAGAAGAATATCTTGTTTTCGGTTCCTGTGAAAAAATTTTACATTTATTACCTATTTATCCCATAATATTTTACATTTGTCTTTTTTTATAACATTAATAAAGGCAAAGGAGATAATATTATTTAAAATTATGAAGCAATAATTTTTTCACTTTTTATTTACAAAATTTCACAAGTTGGTTTTAACAAAAACATTCTTTTATGTTTCTCTTTATATGATAATTTTTTCCGGACATAATAGATATACGAATAAAGATTTAAACTTTAAGATTAATATTTTAAAGAATCCATTTAAAAAAATAAAAAACTTGTTTGGTCCTTGCTGAAAATTTTATATTTACTGCCTGTGTTTATATTTTCCGTTTTCTGTTTGATTCATGCCCGAATAAAATTCACGTTACTAATAAAAAATAAATTGGCATTATTACCCAGATTTTTAAGAAAATGGACTTGTTTAATTTTTGTAGGAAAAAATTCTTCAATTATAATATATTCACAAATACCAAATACTTTTCTCTCTCAGAACATGTAGGTCAATTTATTTAAGTTCATTCATTAAAAAATATTACGACTGATATGTTTATCTCGCGAGTTGCACGACGCGCTCATCTTTGCGCAAGTACCATGAAAAATCGCATTACTCTCGCGAATACTCGTCTCACGGAAACTACGTATCGTGATTCCGTTTCCGCGGATTGCGCTGGAAATGTATTCTGCCTCTCCCCTCCCCCTCATCCCCCTTGGTCCCCAGAGATCGTATAACTGTAACTGCGGCCTTGTGCAGCCATTAAGGTACTCCATATCTCGCGCAAACTGCAATCTGACTACGCGCGCGTTGCATACTCGCGATCCGTTTACGCGGCGAACTTTCGGGCGTGCATTGGCTTTGTCCGCTGGTGGACCGAACACGTATCCTCGAACCTCTGTGTATCGATATGCACGCGGCGCCTGTTAAAAGCTGAAGCTATCAATCTCCCTTTCATCTAACTCTCAGAGCCGGACCGAAAACACACACCCAAACACACAGCGCTCTGACCGATAATTATCCACTGCGCGGCCGCGACTCGAGTCGCACTATTGCACATATGCGACGCGCGAGGCGGATCAGTAATTTGCAAACTTTGCTAATACGAGCTACGTCTGACGCTCCCCGCGCCGCCGTGCCGTTTTATCTGCGCGGATATATCGCGACCAATAATAAACTTCGCGCATATCCGAGGACGCATCGTGCTGGTTTCGCACCGATTTTGTGTGCAGCTGCGAGTCTCGGATAACGAGAAACATTCCGAGACTAATGAGGCAATTTTAGCGGCTCGTATATTCTAAAAGCTGAAAACTTGGCGCGAATGTAGAGTAATTGGCTGAATTACGGTGTAATTATCTTTCTTCGTTAGGAAACAATTTTAGAAGGTAGAAAGATCTTTAAAAATGGATGTCGTTTTATAGAGGAGAACGTGGGATTGTATAACCCCAGTCGGCACAGAGAATTGAAAAAGAATTCAGGCTTATGTCATCAATTTAGAATTTCTTTTTAGATGCGAAAAGAACTCTTTTCAGAAAAAGAATTCTTTTCGCATCTCAAAATAAACTCTAAATGGATGACATAAGCCTGAATTCTTTTTCAGTTCTCTTTGAATCTGTGTGCCGATACTGAGACATCTATCCGTTTTTACATTCGTACAGTAACTTCGTTAACAATTAATATTTTTAATTGAGAATTTAACGATTACTTTCATCAATATGTTGTTCGATCTAAAGTCAAAATTACGAAATATTATTACTTACAAGAAACATTAGGCAACCTGGAAATTCAAAAAAATCTGAAACTTTGCGTACAAATACAGGAGTTAATCCATAACACAAAAATATTTTTTGTTCGTGCTCCAATTCAGTTTTAGGGGATGAAACACCGTTTTGAAAAAAATTGGTTTTTTTCCTTTTCAAGCGAATATCGTCGAAACTGTAAGAGATAGAAAAAAAATGTTCTGAATAAAAGTTGAATGGCTCGAAGAGTACTTTATAACAATAATTAAAAAATTTTTTTTAATTATTAATTATTATTAATTAACAAATTTTTTTTTAAATTATTGTTATAAAATACTCTTCGAGCCATTCAACTTTTATTTAGAATATTTTTTCCATTTCTTATAGTTTCGATGATATTCGCTTGGAAAGAAAAAAACCGATTTTTTTTCAAAAGGGTGTTTTACTCCCTAAAACTAAATTAGAGCACGAACAAAAAATATTTTTGTGTTATGGATGAATTCCTCTATTTGTACACAAAGTTTCAAATTTTTTTAAATTTTCGGGTTGTTCCTTGTTAGTTAAGATGTTATTTATAAAAATGTGATGACGCTGCATTGTATTGTGGCCTCCCCTTTCTCATCTAAAAAAATAAATTTTGTTTAAACAAACACAATGTTTTGTTATAAAATTATATATTTATTCAAAAAGAAAATTGCAGAATATATGCAAATGTATGCACACGACTCTTCCGCATGTAGACCGCAGTATTGAAAATCTATAATACATGTAAACTATTTATTAATAATAGAATTATTAGGTGTTACATTTATTTTCCATTTTTTCACATCTCCCAATAGCTATCTTCCAGCTAAAGATATTCATAAAACAACTAAAAATTCGTTTTCTTCACTGAAACTTCTGATTGTGTGTCTAACGGATAGCCATTCTTCATACTACTAACTTTCGACGCAAAGTGTACTCAAATTTTATTACACATTACTATATTCTCTGAGAAATATTTTATGGATAAAATTATTGGAAGGTGAAGTGATTTTTTGGGTATTACAGGGATTTACGTTTTGAAGGTTGGCATTTAGATGAAGTTATTGCATAAATGACAGTAAATTTTTTTATAATATCTGTTGTATCAAAGCCTTAGCATTTCTGCATATAACTCAATAGAATTATTGTTATAAAAATACTTATTATTTATAATGTGTAAAAATGGACCATGATAAATAACTTATTACTTTTCTTCTTTGATTGAAAAGAAAACATTCACTGAAACTTATCCCGATCCTGCTCCATTCACTAAAACATACTGGTTTAGACGATTCAAAAGTTGTGATTTTGACTTGGAAGACAAGGAATGCTCAAGATAAGCCCAGAAAGTTTGAAGATGAAGAATTGTGGGCAATTTTGAATCAAAATCCAGCTCGAACGCTGAAAGAACTGGTAGACTTATTGGATGTTAGCCAAAATGCTGTTTCCAAGCTTTTAAAAGCCATTCAAAAGGAAGAAAAATGAATTTCGCATGAAGTTGGCTATTCTAAATCGTTATAGCACTTACGTTTGATTGCTTTCAAGACAAGAAAAATTTCTAATTCTTAGAACTAGAAAATAAAACAGCAAGTAAGTCAAATCAGTTCAAGTTTAAAGCTATAATAGGGGAGACCGGGGTAATTCGGAAGGCGGGGTTATTCGAAAAAATGGAAATATTTTTGTATGGGTACATGTTAAAAATTTATTTTAAATACTGTAAACGCGTCCTAATGTAACGACGCTGCTAATAAAGTTTCATTGGTGACGGCGTCATATTGAAGTCGTGGCATTGAAAAATGTGTTTCGCGACAGTCGAAGTAATTTCTGACAGTCAGCATTTCTTCAAAATTTAAGTAAGATAAACAAGATTTTTTTGAAAACTTTGAATGTATCGTGTCCAGTTGAATGTATTTGAAACATTTCGTGTTTACTTTTTGCTGATGTCTATTTTTCTAGACCATACGCAATAATGCGCAAAGTTGACGCCAGGGCGATTCGAAACACCGAAGGTAGAATCGTTTGGACAATTTTTTCTTTTATATTCGCGTTCTATATACCAAAATATATAATTTAATACTCAACAGGTGTAATTACACGAAATACGAATAGTTCCTGACTTGTTCCGAAAACGCTGAAGCAATAAAATTCTCTATTTTGTGTTTATTTTTTTTTTTATTGTGTGCAACTTTTCTTAATAATACTATATATCCTTTTCTGAATAAAACAGAGTCTTAACAAGAGCTTTTTTACATTTTTCATTTTAAAACATAAATTTCAGAATGTTCCCGGACTGATTTCGAATAGCCCCGTGCTTGGGGATATTCGAAAAACTTGACACTGGTCGACATTTTTATATGTAGTTCAAAGCAAGTACATTTCCGTGTTTTATCTATAACGGCATTGTGAAGGGGAAGGTTCAATCTTTCAAACCGTCCAACTTTTTTTTTAACGAATACAGGACTCAGGAGACGCAAAAGAAAAAAAAACTTCCGAATTGCCCCGATCTCCCCTAATCTAAATTGGTGCAAACGGACCTTAGACGTCAGATCGTTTTGTGTTCTGTACTACTGGGAATACGCACATGTGGCTATAAATATTGCTTTATTTAATTTATTATGAAAATGTTAAATTGCGGAGAATTTACAAAGTATCCGCGGAATGCGTCGGACTTGGCAGAGAACTGGCTGAAACGAAACGGCGGAGAAAGTATTTCGGACCGCAAAGGGCTATCCGTTTATCGCATTCCGTTCCTACGTTCCTGTGCGGTAAATGGATTTTCAAATAACTCCTAACATTCTGAAAACGAGGATAAACGCGACGTTTCGCGTTCGAAGTGCATCCGATCGCAATGTGCGGGGGACACCCGAGAGACGGAAGTACTCACCGCGCGAGATATATTCGACAGAATAATATCCTCATGAGTCCTGCCGGTATAGTTTTCCCGCGGGATTACTGTCGTTCAATGAATTCGGGACCGCTGAGAACGCACGCCGGGTAGAATATGCTCGCGTATATATTGTATAATCGCGATTACTGTTCATTGAAGGCTCAGCGGGATTGCGCGATCGTAACGCGATTATCATCTTTCCGAATCCTATGATTCCAGTCGAATGAAAATGAAATTGATTAAAATATAAATACTCCTGGCACAGTGCCCGAGATTTTGCGATTGGCTTTTTCGATTGAAAGGAGTTGATTATATTATCAGTGGAAGAATTATTACTATATATAACAAAAATCAGGAGAATCGGAATTTAATTATTTCCAAACTATTATAACAAGGGAAGGTGCTCAACTTGGAAATTCAAACATTATGAAACATGATTGGCAATATCTTGATACGTACACAGAAAAAAATGAGTATCAAATCAACAATTCATTGTTTCATATATAAGCAAGAATATAAAATCTTCTTGGAAGAATTTGATAATCTTAAGAGAAAAATTTTTTTCATGCAAGCAAATTGTGTCTGTTTAAGATTATAAATTCTTCCAAGAAGATTTTATATTCTTGCTTATATATGAAACAATGAATTGTTGATTTGATATTAATTTTTTTTCTGTATAATAACTTTTTTTTGCTACCCAAATGCTTTACCCCGAAGGGATAAAATCAATCTCTGGAAATTGCTTCGTTTTTCGTTTTATTATTAAACAATTACGTTTTGATAAGTTTTCTAATCGATAAATGTTATTAAAAAAAAAATGTTTCTATGAAATTTTGTTCTCTCTCCTTTTGTTGGCGGATAATAAAACAAAAATGAAGAATGGATGAATTTTCAGAAGTTGATTTTATCCCTTCAGAGTGAATTCGGACAGCGAAAGAAAATAGTTTATCAGAATAACCGCTATGTATTGCCAAAGTTTCATATTTTTTTATTTAAATTTTCTAGTTGAGTACCTTTCTTTATAAATAAAAACGGAGAAGATGTAAAAGCCGACAATACTTATAAGCTACTTTTTACTTATTGTTTTATCATTTCTCAGAACCTTTATGTATACTGAAAAAAAAGACTGGTTATAACTACCAAATGTATAGTGAAATAGTATCAATTAAATATTTGGTCAATATAACCAAAAATAATTTTATTTTTCTAAATGTTTAGTAAGTATTATCAAATCTGATATAAGTTACTAAATATTTAGAAAAGTAAAATTATTTTTGGTTACATTGACCAAATATTTAATTGATACTATTTCACTACATTGGTAGTTATAACCAGTCTTTTTTTCAGTGTACAATATTATTTTACTTATTTTCATATTATTATTATTATACACGTGCAATTTCAAAACTAGAATTATTGATATTGAGAAGATTAAACAATTTGGCATATTGATGTATTATCAATAATATAACATTAGCAGCAATGTATTATTTAAATATCTAACTTTACATGAAAATTCCATTTTGCATGTATCAAGAGAAACGCTCAGCGTTAATAATTGAAAGGACGAATAATGGGCCCGCATTATCGTCGCCGAAGGAATTATCCCTTTCGCTCGGCATATAATAGCCCATATCACCATGCACCGACGAATCGGTAACGAGTGCTGGCGATCGAGCACAACATTCGATCATTAGCGTCGATTAACGCGTAACCCACCGTTACTCACGCGAATTACACTGCGCGAGCGCGTGGTGTAACCCCTTTAACGTCGAGAGAGCCGCAATTACCCGGCAGAAATCATGAATAGAAGCGGGATCTGCGCCGAACGGCGGCGCGATAAGGATCGATTCGGGCCGATTTAACTCGGGAGCGCGCTACGGGCCGAGTGCCAGTGGTACGGGTCCGCGTGAGGTTCGACCGTACGTCGCGCGACTTGTCATGCTCGAGGGTGTTTCGCGAACGAGGATGTGCAGGTGGATTCTCAGGCTCGGGCCGCAAACGACGTCATTAACGTGATCCGCGATCGTTACGCGGCCGAAACACGTTTTCATGATTTGCGAATATAACTCGCGACACACCGCCGGAAACCGCTCGTTCAGCCGAAGGGGCGGGAGGAAGAGTGCGCGCGAATTATCGCACGGTTAGCGAAATCAATTATGTCGCTCCGTGGTAGCGCTTTATTACCCGTGTATGGCGCGACGATTTGTCGCGCGCGAGTTTATGTGAGTATTATCCCTCACTTTCCCTGGGCTTCCGCCGATAAACTCTATGAGCGACACCGAGTCGAGTTTTTCTTAAGGAAACGAGACTTCTGGTTATTATAAGCACGCGAAGGTATAGGAAAACCACCCTCGTGTTTTATAAATAGAAACCAGCGCATACTTCTTTTCTTTTAAAAATATACTATGTTACATTTTTATATTAAAATACATATTTATAGTCTATTATTATATACTATTAAATTCCCGGAAAAAATTTTTTGTATATCATTATATATAAAATATGTATAATTAAATAAAAAACGCTAGGAAATACGGCGAATACGAGTCAGGCGCGGTTAATGGTGCGCAAAGAAGTAATACAATTTAAATAAAATTGTTACATAAATTTATTGATAACATATAGTACGTTTCGGCTCACTCTTCGAGCTATCTTTAACAAAGTTACAACAAAAAGAAAGCGCAGCCGATGTTGAGGAGAGGAACTTCCTCGTCGAGAAGATGTTTAATTATGTATAATTATTTATTTTTTAATATACATATATGGACATTTTATATATAATCATATATAATTATATGTAAATGTATATATTTATATAATTATATCATGTATATATAAATATACATAGAAAACGATTTCTTCAAACTTAATACATTTTATTGTATCTAAACAAATTTGTTATTTGGAATGGTCCAAACAAACCAATGTTTGAATCAATAAGTACGATTATTTGAATTTGAAACAATATATATCTTTGTCTTAAATAAATCATTTGTTTAAAACGAAAGATATAATATCAATATATTTTGCTATTTTCATATAAATAAATTATTTGTTTCATTGTTCGTATACTTATTGTAATCAAATAATATATTATTTGGTTGAAAGATGTTACTTCAAATAATAGTGTTATTTCTGTCAAATAATAGAGATTTATTTAACGAAACAACAAAATTTTTATTCAAACAAATAATGTTTAGGATAAGCATATGTTATTTCAATGAAACAAATTTCAGTCAAATAAATAGGAATACTGAATCTAAAGAAACCTTTTTTTCTGTGTACATATGAAAATTATATGACAATTATATATAATTATATATATAAAAAATTTCTTCCCGGCTTTACATTAATATGGAATTCCAATTTCGTCAGGATAAATAATTTCAAGCGTTATCTAGTTTTAGTTGAGAATTTTATTACGCAAATCTGCTTACGTACTGGAAGGTTGAAGCGGAAAATCTTCAATCCTTATTATCTTACAGAGAACAGGTCAAATTTAAGTGAAGGCCACGGGGCGGCGCACATTATCCTTTATTTTATGAAAAGTCGCATTGTGCCAATTTTTTGTTAAAGAGCTGGATTGAATAAAAAAAACCTTCTGACAGCAGCAACGAACGAAGAAGATGCACACAATTGAACAATATTACAATTATAAGAAAGTAGAGAAATTCAAGCCGATTCCAATACAAAGCAATATAACTTAGAATTGCCATAAAATGAGCAAATAGATTTTAATAATTAGAACGAATAAAAATATTAAATATAACATCAATCAAGTAAGCAAAACAGAATGATTTGACTGAAACACGCAACTAGATAATAAGTCGGAATAGACAATAAATATTAAAGGAATGAACATGAAGCAGGCAAATCAAGCATAATGCGCAGCTATGTATCGAGTCAGCTTCAATCGAAACGTGGAAAACTGGGGGAGCGCATAGCTGCAGGGTTTTTAAGTAACAATTACCCTTTCAAAAAATATTTTCTTGATAACATTCTGTAAATGTATTCGTCATATTTTTACTTGAAACAAGTAATATTTACTTAACATAAACGATGTGCATACACAGAAAAACGATTTCTTTGGATAATACATTTTATTGTAGCTAAACAAATTTATTTGGAATGATCCAAACAAACCAATGTTTGAATAAGTATGACTAATAATAATGTTATTTTCGTTAAATAATAGATGTTTGATTGAAACAACATTTTTATTCAAACAAATTATATTTTGCATAAATATTTTTATTTCAATGAAACAACTTTCAGTCAAATAAATGGGAATACTAATTCCAATGAAATCTTTTTCTCGGTGTACAGAAAAGTATACATATAAATTACTTGAATTAAGTAAATATTACTTATTACACACAAATATTTCATGTATAAGTTTATATATTCACAAATCAATTATAAGTTTATTATAAAAATATAATAAACTTATGATTGATAGAATTTGTTCGAAATGTATTCTGAATCCTAATAATTTAATAATCATTCAATTTAATCAAGAATATTAAGTTGAATCAAAAATTTAATTTAAATAACCTGATTTGAATATTCTGACTTTTCTTCGACACATTTTTTAAATATTCTTCAAAAGAATATAAATTCATTTTTTTTAGTATATGCACTGAACATAAAATTTATTTGAATACTTGCAATGAAATATTTATTTACGGAACATAAATATGTATTCAATAAAAAAAGTGATAGTTAAATTAAATTAGTGATTTTTGTACCAAACAAATATTTATTTACATTTAATAAATATTTTTGTTGCAAGTATTCAAAAAAATGTTTATTCTCTCAGTGTAATAACGTGTTTTTCTTAAATTTGTGATGATATATTTTAAAACAGTTACCAAGAAAATATTTTTTGTTACTTATTAGATAAATTAGATTTTTGTTACTTACTAGAAGAAAGAAGTAAATTGAGTAATCGCTTCTCTCAGTAATAGAATTGATATTTCTCCGTGTGTAGAACACTGTCAAGGCTGAACAATGCTGTTCAATGTTTCACAATCGTAATTTTCGTCTCATTGAAATTTCTATCCGTTTCGTCTGTACCATCAGAAATAAGTTCGGAGATAAATTCGGAAATAAACGCTCGGGAATAAATGGCCCGATATTAATCGATTAAATATTAATCGAATACGTGTACGTGTCGCCTCGACACGTGTATCCCAGGCTATACGTAGTAAGTAAACGTTTACGCGTACGGCTTCACGGTCGTTAAAGCTCAAACTTTAAGCGACCAAGTTCCCAAGCGAGGTAGGCGAATCGTAACCTTGACACGTTACAGTTAGATATCGTGGCAGTTGCGGCGTGTCACACTTGTAACTTGAACTCCGGGCTTGCAACGCCGCGGCCGTAAGCGGAAGCGTCGCGGGCGAATCGTTTATTCGCGACTATAGTCCAAGTTAAATTAGTTTTGTCGTCAGAAATTAATCTCGGCGATATAAAGCCCGG
Organism: Solenopsis fugax; assembly: GCA_003595255.1. Lineage (NCBI taxonomy): Eukaryota > Metazoa > Arthropoda > Insecta > Hymenoptera > Formicidae > Solenopsis > Solenopsis fugax. The sequence goes on along the minus strand of QKQZ01021871.1, from coordinate 13,534 downwards.
CCGTAGTAGCCCCAACATTATCACCAGTTAAATAATTTCCCTTTCATTTCGCACACTCTCGCCAACGTGTTGCTGCGCAATTCACGTGGGCGGGAAAAGCGTATTATGCTCAGCGAGGTTCGAAACAAAGAAGAAAATTGCTCAAGTGGAAAAAGTTTTCAAATCAGTTTGGCAAGACACATCAACGTTATAAGCTCGTTTGCGAGTCTCGTTATATCCGTTTATATACCCGCGCGTTCACATGCCCACTAATATATCAGCCTTAAAATATAAATTAAATTCTAAGTTTCTCCAATAACCTGTTACTCGCTGTCGCAGTGGTAAAAAAAACAATTAGTATCAAATCAACAATTCATTGTTTCATATATAAGCAAGAATATAAAATCTTCTTNATAAATTCTTCTTTGGAAGATTTTATAATCTTAAACAGACATAATTTGCTAACATAAAGAAATTTTGTTTCTTCATGTAAGTAAATTATGTCTGTTTAAAATTATTAAATTCTTCCTAGAATATTTTAGGGGAGACTGGGGCAATTCGGATGTTTTTTTTTTCTTTTCCGTCTCCTGAGTCCTGTATTCATTAAAAAAAAAAGTTGGACGGTTTGAAAGGTTGAACCTTCCCCTTCACAATGCCGTTATAGATAAAACACGGAAATGTACTTGCTTTGAACTACATATGAAAATGTCGATCAGTGCCAAATATTGCGAATAGCCCCGAGCCCAGGGTAAATCGAAACCAGTTCGGGAATATTCTGAAATTTATGTTTTAAGATGAAAAAAAATGTAAAAAAGCTGTTGTTAAGACTTTATTTTATTCAGAAAAGAATATATAGTATTATTAAGAAAAGTTGCATACAATAAAAAAAATAAACACACATTAGAGAATTTTATTGCTTCAGTGTTTTCGGAACAAGTCAGGAACTATTCGTATTCGTGTAATTACACCTGTTGAGTATTAAGTTGTGCATTTTGATATATAGAACACGAATATAAAAGAAAAAATTGTCCGAACGACGATTCGACGTTCGGTGTTTCGAATCGCTCTGACGTCAACTCTGGACATTATTGCGTATGATCTACAAAAAATAGACATCACACAGCAAAAAGTAAACACGAAGTGTTTCAAATACATTCAACTGGACACGATACATTCAAAGTTTTCAAAAAGAATCTTATTTATCTTACTTAAATTTCGAAGAAATGCTGTCAGAAATTACTTCGACTATCGCAAAACACATTTTTTACTGCCACAATTTCAATATGACGCCGTCGCTAACAAAACTTTATTAGCAGCAAATGTCGTTACATTAGGCCGCATTTACAGTATTTAAAGTAAATTTTTAACATGTACTCATACAAAGATATTTCCATTTTTTCGAATAACCCCACCTTCCGAATTGCCCCAGTCCTCCCCTATATTCTTGCTTATATATGAAACAATGAATTGTTGATTTGATACTCATTTCTTTCTGTGTAGCAACTCTTTCTTCGCGAATATCTTAAGCCGCGAATTTGCAATAAATTTTCGGCGCTATTTCCGTTTTGCAAATCGCAACGGCACGCAAAATGAGAAAGAGATCGGATATCGAGAATAAACAAACGAATTAACTTTCCCCTCGATTGATTCCGTTGACCCGCCCGCTGCCACTTGTGCGGTTAACAAAGGAAAATGCAATTCCCGGAGCGACACTCTCTGACCGAGTTTTTCGTCCTCGTTTCCTCCGGGCGATCGTTCCTTCGCCACCCTAACTCTATTTCGACCGCGCGCCCAGCACGATTCGTAATTTGACTCGGTCTTCTTCAATAAATTACAGGCTTTGTCGCCTTATATCTCTCTCTCATTACTGCGTCAACTCTTTCTATTAGAATTTACCTCTCGGCTTTTATACTTTTTATCCTAATATTTCCAACGTGCATTATTCAATGTTGCGCTAAAGAGATCGATAAACCCCTTTCATTCCTCTCAAATTATTACTTGAAGTCAATTTTATTACGGTTCAGTTATTAAAACTCGTGGGATTTTTGTAGCACGAATTGGAAATTAACTTCGCCGCCGCGGGGCATAATATTTCTTGATAAATAAAATTTTACAATTGTGTGTAAAGTCATTTAATATCGCATATAAATCCACGTCTGTAAAGTCTGACGTTTGTTTTAAATTATATTTATATATGCATTGACGTTGACTGTTTTATATCAATACTGTCTGAGATTTACAATTCTGAGCATTGACTTGACGTATGTCTGTGTTTGCTATTGTTTTCTTTTTTCTAATTTTATTAAAAAAAAAAAATAGAAGAAAGAAGGCATAAAGAGTGAAAACTGAGCCTATGCAATGATTTCTCACTCTAATGGGAATAAAAATTTATTATAGGATTCCTATACAGATAAATTTTGACTTATTAGAGTGATAAATCACTTTAACGTTGAACAAGCTCCATTTTTAGAGTGGCATTTCACTCTACGAGATTTAGAGAGTGGCCAGCACTGTTTTAACGCTCCAAAAAGGGTTACACTAATTGCAAGTGCATTCCCCCTCTTTCGGATGTATAACTTGCTTCTCAAATTAACATCATGATAATCTCGGAGAATGCCAGCGAGACAAAGCGTGGCTGCAGGCTGCTTTGCCAGCTTTTCTGACTGTTGCACCAGGTCACATCACGAATGGGAGCAACAGGCGATCGTCAACGACCTCGCTTTTCACAGCCTCAAGAGCACAAAGGCAGGAACGGCACATCGATCATGCGGCAACTCCGAATTGTATGCATCCACCATTACTCGCAATTCAGTCTAATGCACTTTCAGAGTATTCAGAGATATATGCGTGCACGTGCGAATGACCGGTTACAAACTCGAATCTGCATTTTTGAGTCTGGTTCCTGAGGTTTTTGAAGAAGTAGAAGAGTAGTTTCTCATAGTTTTCGATACGCTGAATTCGAATCGATATGTGAAAATGTATTTTGTCACGCTAGGTTTTTGATAAAGATGAGAAACGCTTCAAAAACGCGTTTTTTATATATTTTTGAACAATCAAACCCGATGTGCAAGAGATTTCGAAAAGGGCTCAAATTAATGCTTGAACATTGTAGTTCAATATGAAAATCTCGAAACTTTTATCGTCGAAATCATCGGGCGCGCTTTATTTTTAAAGAATCGGTGTAGTCGCACAGTGTCGAGTAGAACAATTGTTCCATGCAGTGCCGATGCAAAATATCACAGCAACACTTTCAATAGCTGAGGATCCTTAGATACCTTTCGCTTCGATGAAGAACGTTTTTTAAATGTCAGTTTAAACAAATATGTATAAACACTATGTATAAAACTCAAGCTGTTCCGAAAGACGCCACATGTAAGCACGACAGTGTACAAAGATTAAATTAAGTTGCTAACTTAATAGATAGATCTCTCGTAATGCTGAATTTTTTATTCTGTCCTGTGTAGTTTTTATTATCTTATAGTCTGTCTTATCGACAAGTGTACCAGTTTGCGCTGTACTTTTATGTTTACTGAATTATAAGAAAAATTAGAAAGAGAAAAAATATATAAATAAAATAGTTTTAGAGCACTAAAATATGTAAAATGATCTAACTCACTATTGTTTACTGTGCATTTAAAAAAACAATCATGCAAATTTTAGCAGATTTTATATAGAAAAAGAGCCATAAATATATGTTATTTTATTTTTTTAATTATCTAAACAGATCATGTTTTTATTAATATTAATAACGAAATAATGAAATGTTTGCAAAAAATAAATAAATGATTTAAAAAACCTAGGTCGATATCGAAGACATTGCCCTATTCAATTTTAGTAATGAGAAGAAGATATATTTAAATTAATAAAAAAAATTGTGTTAGTAAATTATCTCTAACTGCTATAAATTGTTTTATGCTGTTTTCATATATTGCATGTACCTCATACGTATATATCACATTCTCATAGACTAAAGCTATTTATATCGGTTACAAACTTTGCAAGCGTATGTTGTAGGTGCTGTTCGTATGTTGCAGATACTGTTCTATACACTCATCGCGCGTATAGATCTGCAATGTATAACTCGCCGTCCACGGGGATTGGGACCAATAAATATTCAATGAATTCCGATTTTCAATATATTACGGATACGGAAAAATGATCTCTATATATTTACTCGTGCGAACGAAAACACGGCGATCGGCGCAAGATACCTGCATTTTTTTTCACATCCGCAACGCGACGGAAATTGAAACTCAAATCGGAATTACATCGGTTTTTGCACGCGAGCTGTACCTCTGGGACAAAAAATTCAGCGAATTATCTTGTGCTTTTTGCACAACGTTGCGCATTAATCTACATAAGAGCCTTAACGCTGGTCGCCAAATGGTCATTTTTCCAACCTCCATATATGTGTTGACGTGTATTGTACATCGCATGATCGTAATAGTAGGTGATAACGAAGAAACGATAACAAAGTAAAGTACAATAAAGTAAAATAGAAAAAACGAAGGAAAGAAGACTACGATAATTTATAATTAAACTAATGAAACTCGCACTGTAAATATTAAATTGCATCTTATAATATTGAATATATACTGAAAAAAATTGTTAACTTGACTAAATTTTTTAAATTCCTTTAGTTTATTTATTTAAGTAACATGTATTTAAATTAAATATACTCGCGCGTATAAATATTTGGATTCAGATTTAAATATTTTATATAAAAGTTAAATATACATATAGGGGAAAGTTGCTGAATGTGTACCGCTGTTCTAAAGCGTGCTTATTCAATATTTTACATTTTTACAAGCAACATTTAATTACAAAAATAAAAAGTAAATAAGAAATAAATAAATATAGACGAAAATTTAACAAGTTCTATTTTGTTTTGTGCACGTTATTAGCATTTTGGAAAATCAGGTACACATCTGATGTAAATTTTTCATCAACTTTTATAGCTGATAATAACGTAATTATGTAATTTTATTTTAAATTATTATATTTTCATAAAAGAAGGTTCGTTGTATAATATTTTACATTCATTGTATACACATATTTAAAATTATTATACAAATTAAATCGATATTTTTATAAACTCTATATCGAATTTCCTAATCCATACTATCACAAATTTTACTATAAAAAATGATACTAATGTAAGATAAGTGATAATAGTAAAACTAGTATTTGCTATGAATAAGAATATATCAGTTGAAAAAATAAATTCAAGCCAGTTTTATTTCAGTATTCTTACATTTTCATTATTGTTATTTATTAATTATTGACCTTTTTTTAGATAAATTATTAATAAAATAAATATTAATTAATGATTCCTTATATTTGTAATTACTTTAATTCATAAATTTGATATTTTCGGAGACGATACGATTTAAGAGACCACAGGTACGCTTTAGGAGACCGATTTTCTATATCACACCTTTTGCAGTATATGTTACAGAAAAGCTTATAATAAATTAATTTATTATTACTGAAAGATTTAACTTGTAATAATAGATGACTGAAACATCGAGTTACAATTTCAAACTTTGATTTGCATCCAAAATAACACTAAATGCAAAATATAATAAAAAATAGCTTAAGTGATACACAACTCTCCTCTAGGTTAAATATATAAATACTTGGACTGGCAACTGTGAGATTCAAGTTTATATACCTAAGTTAAATATATACATCACTGTCAGAATGTTTAGAACCAAGTATCTATATATTACTATTTTTAAAATAAGCCAATAATATCTAAAACGCCCAAGTTTTGCTTATTAGATTGTGTTGATTGTTGAAAACATTGTTTAACGATATCAACATCTAACAAGCGAAACTAATTTTTCCATACAACATTGACCCATTTTGAAAATAGCATCATACAGATCCTTAGTCCTAAACTTTCTGACGGTAGCGTAGATACTTGAAGTGAAGAAATTTAATCGCAAGTTACAAAACTTAGTCGAGTTAATAACTTTTTTTTCCTCGTTGCAAGAAAGTTGAGCATATACGGGCAAAGTCAGTCAGCGTTGTCGTTTTCTCGGTGATTCTCTACTACGAACAATCACGATACACGAAACGTTCAGGTTCGTTTCGACATTCAAGGAAGAAGTACGTAGAAGATACACTTGGCAAGAATATAAAGGCATTTATGAGTGAGACCTAACGTTATGGATCCGCCGTACAATGCTCACTCGCACAACGATGTCTTAATAGTCCCCCTCGAAATCTACAGGTCGCCTGTTGCTCCGCTCCGGTCGGCCGTCATCGGACAGAGACTGACCTAGATTTCCCGCAAATAACTCGGCTTTTTTTCCTCCCTCGACTCCTTCGCCGATGGCCCGTCCACGCATTTAGCCCCGGCCGCGTTTACATCGGCCCGTTTACATTCGGTCGTTTCTTCGCCTGCCGTTTCTCGTCCCTGCCGCACTTCCGCGACGATCAATACTCACCTGCACACGCCGTGCACGTCGCCGCCAGGCCGGAGAAGATAAAGGCGTGGGTGCTGTTCGCAGCTGTGTGGAATATCAAAACGAATTGGTTCCGGGGGGACGAGAGAGCCCCGTCGTCAGCCGGTGTGGCTAGATCATTTCCATCTACGTGACAGCAGCCACGCGAATCGTGACCACCTGGAACTACATGATTATGTGGGCACGGTCGGTTTAATCGAGAACGCTGTGACGCAGCAATATTTCCCAACGACATTAACGGCGCAACTTGCACGTGCATTGAGCAGGCACTTATCGCTCACCACTTTTAACATTAACTTTCCCGACGATTATCGGCGGTCTAACGTCTAACGGGAAATATGTCAGTGCTATATTTATTCTCGCGTATCGCGGAAGCGAAGCGAATTGCCTGTATCTCGTTTTGCGGAAAAGCGCTTTCAACGCGTGCAGCAGTTCGGAAGAGGATTTATGATAGTAATCTTCTTTTTCAAGTTGTGAAATCCAAAGTGCATCACTTTAATTCATATGACTGCGATATATCATATGCGGCGGATGAGATAAATACTGACATTTGAGCGCGGTAAAGCTTCGGCGAAATTTTTCATCTTCTCTATTCGATTGCACTTTTCACGTTGCGACGTTACATTACATGAATAGAAACACAGATAGCTGCGTTGAGAAAAAAATTGTTGCAGTTACCGCAATTTAATTATAATTTATAATAATTTTTACTACCGATTATGTATATTTATAATTGTTTTAATCAAGCAAATTATACCTATTAGTTTTTATTACTACGTAAACGGTAAGCAAATGTCAAATAAATTGTTACATTTATTATAATTAAATTTACTATAATGTATAAAAATTTTAATTCTATTTTTATCATCCATATAAAAATATTACTATAAATGGGGTAATTTCAAATATTAATGTACACTGAGAAAAAGATGCTTAAAAATTTATTTGTGGGATATAAATTTATTTCATTGAAATAATTCTTTATTTAAATACGGTGAAATAAAATTTTATTCCTAGCAAATAAATCAATTAGTAAGAAAAATGAAATATATTATATTTCGTCATTACAATCAACTTTTTTATAACTAATAAATATCAAAAAAAGTCACAAATAATATTTACTTGCAAATAAAGTATCCAAATGTTTTATTACATTGAGGAAAAAAGTCGAAATATTTGTAAACAAATATTTTTTGTGACATTTCTTCGATATTTATTAGTTACAAAAAATTTTATCGTAATAACGAAATATATCTCACATAGTATATTTCATTTTTTTTTAACTAATTGGTTTATTTACCAGCATTAAAATTTTATTTCATCTTGTGTATTTAAATGAAGATTTATTTCAGTGAATTTATACCCCACAAATAAATTTTTAATTTCTTTTTTTCAATGTATACTAATATTTTAAATTATCATTCAGCAACATTTTGTTACTTATTTTTAGTTTTTAAAGTTATAAATCTAAAATTATTTTAATATTATAACAGTAATTGTACTCCAGCTCCTAACCACATAATTATTTCATCATCCAATTAAAGTTACAAATACCAAACACTTTCTCTCACATTGTAGAAAAGGTATTTAAAAATCTTTTTGTGGGATATAAATTTATTTTACTGAAATAAATATTTAAATACGGTGAAATAAAATTCTATTCATAGTATGTATATATACCCATCAATAAGAAAAATGAGATATATTTCGCAGAAATATGTTTCATCGCAATTAAAACTTTTTATAATTAATAAATATCGAAGAAAATAATCTGTTTCTAAATATTTCGACTATCGTTTCTCAGTGCAGGGTGGTACCGAAATAGAACATACAAGCTTATTGTTCCTCCAAATAGGCCGAATCGTAATTATGCAAATATACAATGGATTGTCTAGTCACGCCACAAACCCTCGATGCCAGATAATCGACCATTTAGGCGATGCATTGATTACACGCAATTATGCCAGTCATGTTTGACGCTTCAGCTACTCTCTAGTCGAGACAAATCGAATAGGATTTCCCTCGCAATATCGTCAAGAGTTCCGTTTCTTCGGCGGAAGAGACTTTTACCAGAATGACGGATAACGTACCTCAAGGCTCTTTATGCAAAAGGGAAACCGGGTAGAAATGCAAAAAAAAAAATTGCTTCACGGCGCAGTTTTTTCGTCCGGGAAATACAAGAGAGCGCGCGCGAGCAGCTTTATGTACGCGATGTGTCACGGTACATAAAATATCTTATCCTCTATCGTGCCCCGGCTGTTCGAGACGTGCCGTGCGTTATAATAGCGATTTATCATAAAGTTTGAAAATGGCACGCAACGGACGTCCACCACAAAATTATGGACACGGTCGCGCGTCACGCACTATATGACACTTCCGCCAACGCGAATAAAATGGATGAATCTTATGCATATAAATTATCCGGGTCTTTCGAGAGCGAGGTATACGAAACATAGATTTTTCTCTCAAGTCTTTTTTTATAAGGAAATATGGTCCCGCAGATACGGAGTCCTAAAGTCCGAAAAGTCCACGTGAATAAAATTGAGCGAAAAGATTCGTGAAATATTACGCAAACACAGGTCGTGTTTTCATGTACTCGTATGTACGTCGCCATTTAAAAAATTTTAAAGCAGATATTTTCAAATGATATTTACACAGTTATGAAGGAGAAGGTGATATTAGGTCTTTGCAGATATCACGACTATTCGTAATATTTCCGTGATATTTATAAAGTGACGCGAATTCTAGTGATTATTTATGGAATCATTTGTTCATAGTAGCCCACTGTTATGCAGTGGCGCTAAAGTATATACACAATAGCCGACATTTGTTACAAGGCATTTTTATTTTTGAACATTTCGAAACTTTCAAAGTATATTTCAGCATTTAATTACATATACTTCTTCATTCTTTTTAAACTTAGACGCATTGTCACACGAATATATGTATACCTGAGTGCTTTTTTAATATTTTATTTTGGCTGTACACGTTTCAAGTTATGCAAAAGCAAAACAATGGCATGAAATTTTGCTAATATAGCTCCTGAATGCTGATTCCTTGATAGGAATCCTCTTTTTCGAAAATTTCATGTCGAAGTTATTTAATAAATTTATATTGGTGGTTCTACTAATCTATAGTTTACATCACATGTATTACAGATTTTCAGTACTGCAGTCTACAATGCGACAAAATTTCATATACTTATATACATTTACATTCTGCAATATTTTTTCTGTATTTTGAATATATATTTAATTATAAATATATAATTTTTTTAAAAACCAATTTTGAAACTTTATTTTTGTGGAAAAAAACTACCCCAGTTTTTTTCGTATCATTATACAGTGTCGTCATATTTTTATAGATAACAAATTAATAATTATTTTATAATCTTGAGTTTAGAATCGATTGAACAACATATTGACGAAGTCAATCAAATTTAAGTTTTCAATTTAAAATATAGATGTAAATGGAGTATTATCGCTTTCTCTTTTACTCGTGATAAATTCATATTAACATTCGAGGAAATCATTCTTTGGAAAAGCTACAGCAAAATTTTAACGATAAAATGGAGCAATTTTAAAAATACACAAAAACACACACCTCAAACGCTTTTTTAGTTTACCGTGTCCGTCGGTCATTTCCGTTGAATCAGCATCGCAGAGATGGAAAACGTTTGTAAACTAGATACGCTCACACGCGCGACCCTCATGCATGCCAAATTAATCGCGTAACGAAATTACGCCAAATTTTACAGAACGAGTCAATTTCGTGGCGGACATGCGCACGATTCTCTTGAAAGCGCCTCAAGCGATTTCTTCTTTCGTGATATTTTTTTAATGCGCGTACTTTCCAGGACGAGCCGTCTATGGACACGGAAAAAGTGATAATAAAATTTTTCAACTCGCATTATTTCTCGAGAGGAACCCATTTAGTAGCAATATTTTTAGAGAATGTTGAAAAGTTGTGTTCGCATTCTATTCGTGTTCATTTATTTGTGCACCAGGCGCGCAAACTAAGTTCCGCGAGGAGTTACGCCGCGTCTGAACTTGATGAACTTTACGTAGTCGCATTTCCTTTTCTCTGAAATACGTAAGTGCGTACTAAAGACGGAGATGTGCACATATTATATTACTTTTAGTTTGACACGCGTAATGACCGTAATAACGCGTGGATCAATGTCGCGCTTATGTCTCCTTTTCCGCATCTCTCGTCTCGTATAGACTTTTTTCTATTAATAATCACAGACGTTAGAGAGTGTTTGCTATCGTAGGCTGCGGATATCGCGTCGTCGTTATTAATAGCATTTCCGATTTGCACATGAACGATAAAGTAAAGGTCGGACGCGCCGAGAGACAAAAGCCGCAGGAGTACATTTCCAGTTTACGTCATTTTTTGAAATAGGAAAGAATTGTCGAATTGCGTACCCCGGCCACTTAAATTATTTCTTATTGTATTTTCCATTTTTTTACTAACTTGTATGCAAGTTAAAAAATTAATTTATTACAAGCATGCTGCAAAAGATATGATTTAAGTAACCGATCGTCGTTTATGAGTTTTTCTAAATCGTATCATTTTTGAAAATCGAATTTATGAATCAAAATAATTAAAAATATAAGCAATTGTTATAACTGATACTTATTTTATTAATAAGTATTTAAAGGATTAAAAAAGGATCAAATATTTAATATTTATTAAATAACAATATCATAAAAGGAATGTTAAAATGAAGTTGGCTTGAATTTATGTTTGCAACATATTTTTATCCATATCATTTACTAGTCTCGCGACAAAATTTTTTATATATAATTACATGTGGAATATATCCATATATAAATATATATAAATATATATAATTACAAATAAAAATGGATATGTAATTATATATAAAAATTTTTTCTCTCGGGTTATATGTGTCCATATATAATTATACATAATTATATACAATTATGTATATTTTAATATATATGGACATATTTGGTATATAATTATATATGATTATACTTGAAAAATTTTTTCCCGGGAGTTTTATTATCACTTATAATACAGTAATTTATTTATAAAATTTGTGGTGGTACGATTCAGGAAATTTGTTAGATTTTATAAAGATATTGACTTAATCTTTATAATTGCAAATATATAATTGCAATAAATGTAAAATGTTCAACAAAAAATCTTTAGTATAAAATTGCATAATTACATTATTATACGAAAGTTGTAGCTAATTTTTTAAAAACTTTTTAGCACGCACAGGATGTAACCTGTTAAATTTTTATCTGTACTATCTATTTCTCATTTATTTTACATTTATGTCACATAATGTTGCTTATATTAAGTAAAAATAGAAAACATTGATGACATACGATTTAGGCGACCAGTACGCATTCAGTAGCTCTCCCCTATCTTGGCACATAATCGTTAAAAGTACATAATAGGGTGCCGAGCAACACGTGTCATTTGGCGTATCTGATAATAAAGTTAATACCTCGAACACATTAGCTGAATTTAGCGTATTACGTGCCTCGCGGAGTATCTCGTTCCATTTTATCGTTGCGCAACGTCCATATCATAATTCTTTCGCGATTCAGAGAGCACGCACTCACGCTTGCAATTTACCTTACCAAAAATATACATATTATTTGAGCCGTTAAAAGCGTACGTACTTTTGCTGGATAATTTTAACTCGATAGTTTTAATTAATTTTAAGTTAATTTCAACTGATTCTTCGATTAATTATCTAATTGAATTCGAGAACTCGATTTGATTGACCTACTATGCGCATTTCCACCTTATTAAAAGTAATCAGACAGATATTGCCACGAGAACAAATATTTGACAAATGCACTTGACCACTGGAAAACGTACCCCACACCCTCACAGAACTTTCACAAAATAAGTACTTAGTGGTAATGAAGGACTTATATTCGCACGCGCACGCGCGAGCGAGACAGAGGGCTGGTTGCTCCAGTATATGTCTAGAAGCAATTTAATCGTCAGCTGCGCCCGAGTCTCTTTGCTAAGAAAATATTTTGAAAAGCGGAATGCATAACCGCGAGAAAGAGTGCGCGGTGGAATTTTACGAAAACTAGGTTGCATCTAACGATGCTCGCGATATTGAATATTTTTGATGGCGATGCCGTATCTTCGATGCTGCAGCTGATGGTCGAAAGGTAATTTCGACTAGAAAATATTCGCGCGCTCGCGTAACGCCGAAGAGAAATTATTATGAATAATAATTATGCGTTCGGTGCTTTCAGAGTACCATATGTTTATTCATGAGGCGTGTCACACAATAGCTTTGAAATATGATAACAGCAATGTTTTATTCTATTTTTTAAAAATGATATTAATGCACGCGCACAAGAATGAATTTTAACAAAATTGTTATTAGGCACTTAAGCCACTTTGACCGAAAATGGAGCGCTTCTTTCGCTCATATGGTGACATTTTTATCGATCGACCTCTAATTAATAGGGTAAATTGGGGTATTATGGCCATAGTTTGTAATTTCTCCAGTAATTGCTAAATATGCATTTTTATAGTCATTCTGAAAGATAATCAATATTTACAGTAATTTACATGCGTACACTATTCGAAATAATCTTATATTTTGAATATTATATAATAATTTTACTTTTGACTACCTGTAAAGTTTTGCATGTGTCCTTTAAAAGCTGTTATAACGAATAAATTACTGTTAAGCTACCATAAGCAACGTTACGTTAATACAGGAACCTAAATTATAACGTGACTTATAATTTGTATTTTTATTTTCACTATTTATTTAAATACACTATAATCATCTTTTTCTTACAATTCGGGCAAGATGGCCCACTTTATTTTTTCATATNTTTTTCATATATTGTTTTTCTTTAAATTATAGAAATCTGTTTCTTTTCCTTACTTTAAAAGAATTATAATTGTTATGTTATTATTGTAATATCAGATTTTAATTTTTATGTTACTACTGCATTATTATAATTATAACTAACAAGGAAAGTACTCGAGGTGTCCCCCTTCGATCTTGACGAGTCTTTAATATGTTATTGTACAGATAAAAATAAGGGACACGTATTTTTTTA
>QKQZ01021860.1:0-10658 GCA_003595255.1 Solenopsis fugax | reverse complement strand
ATCTTTCCTCCAACTTATTTTTAATTAATTTTATAAGGAGTCTTTTATATATTTTTAACTTTAGAAAAAAAAATTGTAATATTTTAACTTTTGCAAAGTTAAAACATCGTTATTTTATATATCATATTAGCGATGTTTCACAAATTACAGCAAAATTGCAAAAAGAATTATACAAAATATTTCAGTAATCATGCATTTTTTTAACACAAACGGATTTATTGCGCACTGAGAGAAAAGATTTTGCTAATTCAACAAATATCAGTACCTATAACAAATATTTATAGATATAGTGACAACAAATCACATTTGTTATCACTATGTGTACAAATATTTGTTACAGCTAGGTACTGACATTTGTTGAATTAGCAAAATCTTTTCTCTCAGTGCGAAAGACGTTTTATCTTTATTTCCTATACCAATAGAGAACATAAGCTACTCTCAAAAATGCAATAAAGTTTTATAAATGCTTTAAAAATGCGTTAAAAATATAATCAGACATGTGCAAAATTTAATTCTCAGTCCCGGCAACTTAAACTCCTCACGTGTGCGAGTCAAGCGATCAGCTGATCGATCGCTCGGTTTTGCTCACGCCTTTCTGCTCTCACTCTGTGCCGTCTCACTCTATCCTACACATTACAGACTCCAAACCGCGTTATCTCCTTGGCTCTCTCTCAGTAAACCCGGCAAGTTAGTTCGCGGGCTTCGTAAAATCGCGAACACGCTTTCTTCTAAATTTTCAATAAGAAAAACCGAGTTAATTAAATCCCAAATGAGTTTTGCTAATATTTATGGAAACATAGCACTATTATCAAATTCGATTTGATTTCTGTCGCAGAGAATGGAAATTTACGGGCCCACTACACGAAGACGACGGTGCGCGCCGGTGAGGTCCTGCGGCTGACGGCCGTTTTTCAGGACACTCGTCGGGCTCCTGTCGCCAGCGGCGCGTCTGGAATGGTCTCGGAAGGTAAATGCTCGAGATCTTCAGAACGGGATCAGTATGCCCAATGCTTGGACTCTCATGGGCATGAGTTGTTCGCACCGCTCTCGGCTAGAGGCGAATTCTACGCGACCTGTCAGAGCGGCAGCCTCGACACCGGCAGCGACGCGGTGCTCTACAGGGTTCATCAACTCGCCAGGAGGGATCTACCCTTGAGGGTAAGTCTCGTCGAAACGTCTTGAAATTGTGTTTCAAAAACGACAAATAATCAGATACAGATCGGAAAGTAATTTTTATGTTATGGGCCATCAAAATAAATTAGATAAGACGCTCAGGCATGATAATATTGCACAAAAACCAGTTTAAACATTCCATTTTTTTAAATGGTTTAACATGATTATTTTCAAATCAGTATTTTAGCAAAATCATTCTTTCTGTGTGAAAATCAAATTCACGCGAAAGATATTACTAGGACTACCAAGATCCGCTTTTACCGAATGATTCTTTTCGCTTATCTGTGTTAAAATTAATTTACACATTAATAACAGGAGCAATACGATCCGTGTGTAATCCTTAGGTACGTCTAGTCGCTGGACCCTTGCCCATACCGTTGCCGCGAGATTATAGCGGCCTGATGCAGTTGGAGAACGCGACTAGAGGGCCGATAGTCCTCGGCTGTGCAGTACCGCTGATGCCGGAAAGACCTTTACCTAATACTACGGTGCCGGAACTCCTAGAGCTCGTCGCGACCGGCCCAACCGCGCCTCGAGTGAAAAGGGCACGACTAGGATGCCCTTCGGAAGCGAGATTGCTCGCTTCGCCGAAAATGCAGCGATTACTCTCGGCTTGCAGGTAAGAGACAACGGCATGGAAAAAAAACGTTTACATTATATACGATGTATTAATTATTTACACTGTGCACACAGAAAAAAAATTAGTATTAAATCAACAATTTATTGTTTCATATATAAAATCTCCTTAGAAGTATTTATAATCTCAAAGAGACATAATTTGCTAAAATAAAGAAATTTTGTTTCTTCATGTAAGCAAATTATGTCTGATGAAGATTATCAAATTCTTCCAAGAAGATTTTATATTCTTGCTTATATATGAAACAATGAATTGTTGATTTGATAGTCATTTTTTTTCTATGCAATAACACAAGTTTCAAAATTGAAATTTTAATATACAATTATTATAATTTTAATAAAGAATAACAGAATTAATAAAGACAATATTACGTAAAACACTTTATGTAAGATTAATTAGCAAAAATATGTAAAGATTTTTTTTAACAATCGTCAAATTTTATATATTTCGTGAAGAATTATTTCAGTTAATTTAATTCAATTTCTGTATCGCTTGCATTATTAATTTCAATGTAAAAATATGATGCATTCTTAACGCGAATGAGAAAATTTTTTTTATTAATCGTCTTAAATAATTTATTATTATGAAATAAATAAGATAAAACGAAAACAATGTGCTTTGGTACTCTTTTGTAGAAGAGCCTTAGACCAAAGAGCGACTGAACCTCGAGTCGCTCCGCCAAAACCGGCGTCCAACAATAGTCAGTTGAAAGAGTTGCATTTGAAAGAAATTAAAGCGAAGCCCGAGGCGAAGCCAATACTGCAGAGTTTAAAAGAGGGTCTAGAGCATATTAAGAAGACCACGATTCGCGACCGGAGTAACAGCCGCAGTGCCGGTAACAATCACAGCTTCCTCGACAGAATCTCGAGGATAACGCAGGGTGGCAAAAGCAGAAACCCTGCGAAGAAATCGGCATCTTTTACATTCGCTGTACGACCAGAAATCGGTATGCGGTCACCGGAAAGATACGCCAGTCTAGAGTCGGAAACGAACTTGATGCAGGCATCACAGGCTTCGTCTAGGCAACAAGTGCAGCGTTCGATCTCGACGAGCGTCCTCGAGATGCAGACTAGCAGTCCAGACATGGATCCACCGTACTCCAAGGTACGAGATAGTCTAACGCCGTTGCCCCCCACACCGCCGCCAAAACCAGAAGAGATCTATGCGGAAATCTGCGAGCCAGGCGGCGGCAATGGTCCGTTGCGGGATTCATCGCAGGAGGAAAAACTTATGTCGGTAGGAGGGAACGGTACCAGGGAACGAGATCGGGGCTACGTGAAGCTTGCACCATCTCATTCCGAGATGTCCGATGTGTCGGCGAGCACTGGTGACGACGAGGAAGGTATTTACAATACAGTATGCTAAAAACGCGCCTTTTTTTTCGTCGAAATAGAGCCAACATCCGCGGGAAATCTTTAAAATGTTAATGCGATCGAGCCAGTATTGTCATAATTTTTTTTAGCGAGATATATGAAAATCAGTGTTACCAGGTTGGGGAATTTTTTCCTAAATTTTTACATTTTGTTATCGTCATACGGGAAATTTTTTTAGAAGACGAAGGTTCTAGAACTTTATTTTTCTTGCCTGAAAATTTTCCTAAATTTTTTAGTCCAAAAAATCTTTCGTGATGGGAAAAAATTGGGAACATTTTCCCTAATCTAACAACACTGATGAAAATGTAAATTTAAAGCTTGTATTCATATTTCAATTTTATCAATAAATGCGTTTATTTCTGAGATTCTATAATATATATAGCATAAACTATGTACTAAATGCATTTAAAAGCACATTTATCGATAAAAATGAGATGTGAATACCTGAATTTTTTATCGATTGAAAATGCGTAAGATTGGGAATTTTTTTCTAAGTAGCCGCCGACTCGTTTACTTCATTTGATAATTAAGGAATACTTTTATTAGAAATCGGAGATCATGTGTATATATTGTCACGTATTTTCTCAGCGCGACGCCGAGAATAGCGCGATCAAAGAAAGAAAAGGTTCCGAAATTTACCTCGCTCGCTCGGACAGCGGATTCATTAAACGCCACACTAAAAATCGCGAAACCGAAAGAGTTGGGTGCCAGACGCGCTCTACGGCACGTCAATTCACCAAAAGAACGCAAACTAACGAAACGACGCACTAACGCGATAGCTGTCCTTGCTCGCGAGAGCCGGCTAACTCCACCTAACGGTAGAGGGGCAGGGCGGAGCGAAGACGAGAGCCGCGTACGCTAACGCAACGAGGAAGTCGGTTGGTAGGCGAGAAAATCGACACAGAAATTAATAACAGACAATTCACATTTATTAACTATGAGTAACAATACATCGATACACGTCGGTGGTAAGCGATTACATCAGGCGATTCTTCGATAACTTAAACGGAACGGACTCTAACTTTCCGTGAATGTGATCGGTCCGTGATCGGTCCGTGATCGCGACAACGGGTGACTTTACGCGAGATCTGAAAATAATCGACATGCAAGCGACAGTAATTCGATATAGACTTCGAACACGACAGAGACCAGTTCGAACTAAATCCGAAGCGCGACACACAAAAATAATTCCAATAATACGACACGAGCTAATTACTACGCGACACTAAAGTATTTCGATTACGTGATACATACTGCGTGATACACCGGAATTTCGATCGCACGAAACTCGGTTACCCGAACGAACAGCGCGATACCCAAAATTAACGCGAACTACACGAACAAATCCGGGATGCGGCCCGGACAGGTTTTCGGAACACGCGGAGATCACGCGCCGATCATGCCAGCCGGCCGGCGCAACATAATGACGCGACCACGCGGTGCAGGGCTCGCCACAGGATCCTGCATTTGTCTCGGCTTTTTCCAACTCGCGAGATCTCCAGAAGGGATGACGAAAGTTCACGCGCGATACTCCCCTTTAGCCGGCGACGAGATCTGCGGAAGTCTTCGCGTACTTGCCGGCTAACGATCTAATGTAACGCGAGACGCACAACGCAGCGGAAGCGTCCTTCCGTGCACACTAACGGAAAACACTTTTTTCCGGAAAAGACTTTTTAATTTGTTACTCGTGAATACCCATGATATTTTTGTCCTGAACGAGAAGCAAATTCTTGGTAATTACAACGTCTTCTGATGATTGGATCATAGTATGTTTTAGATATATTTTTTATCGTATTTCTCTTTTGTTTTAACACTATTCAACAGAAGATTTGCAAAAAGAAAAAGTTTACAAGATGACTTGGCAATATATCATTCAAAATGATCTTTTATTATCATTATGACTTATGTAATGACATATTTATCTGAGATGCTTCCATTCAGGATTAAGTATGGTGAACAAATTCCATTTGCTGACCGCATCAGAATTGATTGCCGCCTTTAAATGATGATTCGGAAACTCATTAAAGTCCACGAGCATTACCTGCTTTATCAGTTCTGGATTCTTTATAATCAGAAATGGCTTGTGTAGGATATAGATTCCCACGGCATCTTTATTCGTAGCTTTTTGGTGAATTTCACTAAAAACTTCTGCCGATTTCTTCATAAGAATTACATCTTTGAAATGTTCATAAAACCAACGTGCAGGCAACGTATATATCCCACGTCTCTGCCAGTACGTCTGTTTCCATTTCATCCACACATAAAAGGACGCAAATAGCGACGAAAATATCAAAAGTGTATCCAAAAAGACGGCAAGATTATTGGGGAAAGAGCTCGTCGATAAAACAATCTAAACACAAACGTCTCGTATGTCACTACGAGCGTGCATCTGCCGATCATCATTAAGTTAAAGATTGGTTTCTGGATGTGATGATATCTCGTACCTTCAAATAACTCATTTTCAATATTAAAAATTTTAATCAAATTAAAGTTTCAATTTAGATATACATAAAAAGAAAGTAAAAAGTAAATTGTAATTTTCCTTGTTTTTAATAAACTTTTATTAAGAAATATTAAGTTATGTTTGCTTTAAATTTTTGTTTAGCAATTTTTCACTTAAAACAAAAATTAACTGTAATTTAAATTTATTATAAATAAAGAATGGCAAGAATGAGTTTCCATTACCACTTCCGAGCGAAAAAAACTATCCAAATATAATGGTGGACCTCAAGATCTTATAGATTCTTATAGATCTTGTAGATACTTCTTATGTACATTTTAAAATGTACATGAAGCTGCTAATAAAGGTTAATCAATCAAGACTAAGTTAGCTTACTGTTACATCAATAATTACATTGAAGATGACTTAATGTTAAAATCAAAACGTTTGCATTTTATGTAAATTGATTGATTTATTATCCTGATGTGTATAATGAGAATCGTATGATTATTATCAGCTTGTAATTAATAAATTTCGCATTTACGCCCAGCGTGGCTTATGTATATTTTTGTGCTCTATTGAATCACCCGTCGATAAAAATTTTTTTATCACTGGTATAAAGTATTCTTCAAGTCAACTTTCATTAAGAATTTTTTTCTATTTCTTATAGTGTGGACAGTATTCGCTACGGAAAAAAAAAATTCTTCAAAGGGAAACGCGAGGGGACGTATCGATTACGGTTGCGAACGAGTTGACGAGGATCGGGATTTACGGACCACCGTCAAAGAAATTGCTACGCCAACGATTTCTTTTGCCGCGAACGTGAACGTCCACCATAGGGTATTGCGCGGAATGATTTACAAGGCTGTTGACCGAGGAAAATGATCCCGTAATTACGGGCCCCGCTGCATGTTGTTGCAGCGGATGTAGCGGGGCATGCCGACAAGCGATAGCACGCAGCATCGCTCATATGTTCTATATATTTTCAAAATGGAATATTTCTTCCATTGTTAGATTGAACACTAAAAAATATTATACTGTCTAACCAAGCTTGAATTGATTTTCCACCGCATATATGAGATTCTCGTAAAATTGACTGGTGTGAAATTTCGCTCTCGACGGCGGGCACGCGGATGGGCCCCCGATCTATATTCCATCGCGACTGACACGTTCAATTTGCCGCGTTCCTGTCCGCGAGTGACGTGCAAAACGGCGGATGGCAGGGTGAACAGGGGAGAGCGAGGCGGGGCTCCGCGTTTTCTTTCCGCAAGCTGCTCGCTCGCTCGCTTGCTCGCGCGGCCGATCTTCCGCGGACATGATGAGGTATAAATGATACGTGTCAACGTGCCAACACGGAGAGACGGCCAATCCCTGACCACCGTTCAACGTACAATTGCGTAAGGCAGGCCCCATTTTCTGCTCGCGTCCTGCTCGCACGTCTGGGGTCGTGAGTGAGGAGATTCATACCCTTATGCCATTGCCAATTTCGCATGCAAATTTCCGGCCGTCCGCCCGCGTAGCACGAGGATCACAATAAATAACGATCAACGTCCCCGCAAATTACCGTCCTCTGTAATTTTTTCGCGCGATGTACATACTGCCCTCATGTTTTTTTTTCTTCTCAAGCCTGATACGCATGTATATGGTTAGTTACGTGCACATGTATGTTGCATGTTCCTGTACCTCTTAATGTTTCACATGCCGTTTAATCTCGCTGATTAGAGAAAAATTTGCGGCCAGAAATGAAACACTATATTAACTTGAACTTACTAACAAGAAGCGGTCAGAAGCATCTCTTTCTAATTTTTATGAACTTGTTATACGTCTAACTCAAAATACGCGTATTTTTGCTGATTTGACATTGTATATATCACGAATTTCACTGCTAGACTAATTGTAATACGAATATCGATGAACGGACGCGTATTTTTGCTGATTTGACATTGTATATATCACGAATGTCACTGCTAGACTAATTGTAAGTAATACGAATATCGATGAACGGACCCGTATATCGCTGATTTGCATCGCGGTATTCAATCGAGGAACGTAGCCGTTGACAATTTAATAGCAAGCATTCGCATTCGTACGCGATTGTTATCGTGATCGAGTGAATAACTGGCTGGCTGACAAGAGATGTTCGAATTTGCGACAATCGTGCGATTAACAGTTCCGATTGACGGTTGTCCCGGTTTTCTCTCTTTCTATTGTTTGCACAGAAATTTAATCTCGCAAAATCCGACGTGTCGCAATTTGATGATAAACGTCACGTTTGATTGGCGGTCAATCATTTACGATCGCCGTAGATGACTTTTCAATTATACCTTGTATGGTATTTGCGCTCTTTGAAGCGTTATGCTGAGTTTCTGTGGAGTCACTCCGCTCTCAGCTTTCCCTCGAAGCACAGATCGCTTTCAACTTTTGTTAAAATTTCCTTTCCCCGCTTTTAAAGAATGCGCGTTACAATAGAATAATACAGAAGTACATCACCGATTTGACTGTCGAGAAAGGTATATCCTAACAATTTAAGAAAATAAATGTTGATTTTGTTTAGACTTTTCCTAAAATAACGTTATTATTCTGTGCCTCATAATGCTTCAGGGGGTCGATCATGTAACTTTTTCCCTACGGTGGAAACGTGAAAAGTGGAAATTTTACCATTGAAGTTAATGGAGAAATTTTTCATTTTTCACGTTTCCCCTTAGGGAAAAAGTTTCGCGATCGAGTGCTATAGCATGTATATATGTGCTATTCAATGAACTGTGAATGCTAACAATTGTTATGCTTACGGCTGGGTATGTCGAAAGAAAAAGAATGACGTAGAGTGAAAGAGCGAGATGGTTGTCGAGGTATGTACATCTCACTGCCAATCTCTCTACTTCTCCCTCTTCCTCTTATTTAGTCTACCTGATTTATGATTAATTAATGTATCTGTTATATTTGATATGTTTAAATGTTTATTGGGAAACCGGAATACTAGATTGAACCACTAGTTAGTACTTAATTGTCTTTATTCCTTAACACACACTAAATACGAATCGGAGTACAAAAATGGAGCAGTGAGAGTATCGAGCATCCGCTCGCCTCACGCGCCTGTCTCGGTCTCTCCGTCTGCCGGCGCGAGGAAACCGGTGATTCGGCGAAAACCCTACTTTCGCCGATAATCGCAATAAGCTAAGTACGAGCACCGAGAGGTGTCACGATTAGGCTCGTTTGCTTCACGGCGCGTAACTCACAATATACATTTGAATACATCTCAAATACATATTAGTATCTTTCCGTCTCTTTCTACCGAAGCGTTTGTCTAGCTGGTTTGTAGAACAAAACGAAGAAAGTATCTTAAGACGTGCAACTGTGCATCCTAACAATTTAAGAAGACAAACGTTGATTTTGTTCAAACTTTTCCTAATTAACGGTATTTTAACCTTGGTAACCTTTTATTAACTAGGTCTTTTTGCGCATTAATAATTTTGGTATCCCGTTCTCTATTTGTTCGCATGCGGGATCGTCGAGGTTTTACACTATTTTTTAAACGATGAAAATCCATTGCTCTTTATTTTTTCTGTTTTTTCTTTTTTCAAATCTCGCCAATATCCTTATTAAGTTCTAACTTTGATTGGGCTGCACCCGCAAGAATTAATGCGACTCATTCCTCTTTGTTTACACATTTTTGACTGACTCAGCATTATAAAATATTGTCAGGATTTGCTGATCTAGCAATGACAGTGATCATTAACAAGTCTCAGTTGCATCCTGTCCCGGAGTCTGCTGTAAGAGTATTCTATTTATCTTTAAGCTATATTATATATAGCACATATATACGTGCTATAGCACTAAACAGCCAGAATCTCCTACAAAAGGAAACATATTAAAAAAATAAAAATATCAATCTTAATAAAATTTAAAGTTAAAATTTATAAAAAATTACTTAAAATTTATATATATTTTTATGGTTTTTTATAATTTTAAATTTAATATCTTATTTTCGTCAATGAATTCTCACCACTATATTCTGAAGCTGTGTCAGGTCCAAATATTGAAATATAACAGTTATCCTGGATATCATTTATGTCAATCATAAAATGTTGATCAACAGCTACAGCATTTGGATATTGCTGCGCAGTAGTAATTATTGTATTTTGAGGTCTCTGCTCTGTTGTAACTACTGCATTTTGAGATTCCTGCTCTGTTAGAATTATAATTTTGTTCTGTTACAACTTCTTTATTTAGATATGGGTCTATTTCTGGTTTTAGCTTTTTATTAGGATATATTAGTGTCAATGACATAGATTTGCTGTTCCTTTTCTGTTTATAACTGCAGAATATAGAATATAAAATATTATTTAAAAATGATTAAAAATCACAGAAATATGCAGTACGCAAGTCGCATTTACTGTAAGTTCTGAAATAAATATAATAAATTTCAAATATTTTTTATATTTATTTAATTTTAATTTTTTTTAAATATACAAAAATTTACAAATAAATTACAGTACTTACACATTCTGGAAAATAATGTAAACCTCTTTCTTTTCGTAAACATCTCCAACGCTCTTTTAATACGCCTATATTGTTCTCGCTACAGAACATCGGTACACTAACATGAGCACCTGTATTTAACGCACCTGGAGATCCTGGTGGCTCATTTAATTTTGGAGTCATTAAATATGGCAATAAAGGATAGCCAGAATCTCCTAGAAAAGGAAACACATTAAAAAAATAAAAATATCAGTAGTAATACAGTGCTACTTCTGACTCGGGTACGCCGAGGGGGGTCAGGTGTGCGGGGGAGTAAATGTAGGCGCGGGGAAGTACGCGGAGGGAGTATGACGCCACGCGGAGACTCAACGGCACATACCGTGTTTACCTAAACATGGGTCATGTTCCTTCCCATGTTTATGTAAATTTTTGTTTGTGTCGCCGCCGCCGCCAGACGAGGAGATACCCTCGAAAGACTCGAGGTGCTAACGCTGGCAATTTTCGGGTTTCGGGGTGGAGGTGCGCGCGGACCTGCCGCGGAGTCCACCACCCACCG